>JAADXR010000151.1:0-60860 GCA_023337935.1 Elongisporangium anandrum | reverse complement strand
TCAGGCCAGCTGGACTTCAAGCTCGAGCTCCATCGCAGAGTGGACGTCCTCCACGTCGTCGTCGTTATCACTGACAAGCTCGAACACCGTCTTGCCACTACAGTCGTGCACGGAGCGTCAGGGGAATCCCAATTCCTTACAATAACTCTGATCTCGTCATCTGGATCGTGTGCCGCGAGCGGCAGCAGATGGACTCCTAGTGGCGCCCACAGTGGTGAAGGTCCGGAAGAAAGCGATCACGGTGTCAGTATTGAAT
This sequence comes from Elongisporangium anandrum, assembly GCA_023337935.1. Classification (NCBI taxonomy): domain Eukaryota; phylum Oomycota; class Peronosporomycetes; order Pythiales; family Pythiaceae; genus Elongisporangium; species Elongisporangium anandrum. Next base: position 60,604 of record JAADXR010000151.1, on the reverse strand, counting down.
CTGACCGGCAAACGAACGAAGTTACCAGCTCGGAAAGCGCTGGGCAAATGGGTACCGTTGGGCCGGGATTTGGAGCTGCTCGATGATCATGGTGCGCTCGAACGGCAGCGGGTGACTGAATTGCTGAAGAACCTGCGCGACAGAACGAGAGAACCATTGAAGAACGAAGAAACGATCGACCTGACCAGCCTGAGCGAGGAGGACGCAGAGCAAGATTTGCAGCTGCTGCGATCCTACCCGGATGTGCTGAACAAGAGGGATGACTGTCCGCCAGCGACGACCACGGGTGTACAACATCACATCAACACGGAGTCGGCGCCGCCGATATTCCAGCGGCGATTACGACACGCAGACATGGAGAATAGATTGATCACCAAGCACGTGAATGAAATGCTTGCACACGACGCGATAGAACCGACTACAGGTCGTTGAACGACGTTACCGTGAAGGGCGTCTATCCAATACCAAGGATAGACGAGACGTTGGAATCATTGGGAGGAGCGCTTTGGTTTTCGACGCTCGACCTCCACGCCGGTTTTTGGCAAGTGAAGATGGCCGACGATGACAAGGACAAAACGGCGTTCGTCACGCGAGACGGACTCTACAGGTCCAAAAGGATGCCTTTCGGGTTATGCAATGCCCCAGGCCATTTCCAGCGCATGATGGACTGCATATTACGGGGCATGCTGTGGGTGTGCTGTCTCGTGTACCTCGATGACATTGTGATCTACACGAAAGGAAGCCTTGAGAGGCACGTTGTTGAAGTTGCTGCTGTTCTGGAGCGTCTGCGGGCGGCTAGACTGTCGCTCAAGATGAGCAAGTGCCGCTTCGCGACGCAGCGACTGGAGTATCTCGGGCACAGATGGTGTGAGACCGTTATCAAGGCTAACGGACTCTGTACACAACTACCCCAAACCGAAGGACGCGAAGGAGCTGAAACGTTTTGTGCACATGGCTGGCTTCTATAGACGATTCATACAAGACTTCGGTAGGAGGTCCAAGCCGTTAACAGTCATGCTGAGAAAGAACGTGGACTGGCAATGGAAGCACGAGCAAGAGGACGCTTTCCAGTCGATCAAGATGGAGCTAAGTGAGAGGCCACTCTTGAGATACCCGGACTTCAAAAAGGACTTCGTGATGGCGACGGACGCGTCCGAAGCAGGCCTGGGGGCGGTGTTAATGCAAGACACGGACGGAGCGTTGCAACCCGTCGCGTATGCGAGCAAAATAACCAGCCCTGCTGAAGCGAAATACCCCATTACAGAGCAGGATTGCTTTGCCGTTGTGTGGTCGGTAAAGCTGTTTCGGCCCTATCTCTACGGGCGGAAATTCACAGTGGTGACAGATCATTCAGCGCTCAAGTGGCTGATGACGGCCAGAACACTTTGGTCGTCCCTTCAGGCGCATCCACCATCATTCGTGCGTGCACATACGTCTCTGCATTGACTTTCACTCTGCTCACCAGTCGGACGTTGATTTCGTCGTCGTCGTGGTCCTCACAGACAAACAGCAATACTACTGTGCCCGTTTCTGTCTCCAGTGTCAGTTGCTCGTTCTTGTAGTTTATGGCTGCGTGGTGTCTCCTGGCGAACTCGGAGCCAACCAGAAACTCGTCATCGCAGCCATCCAGTACTAGGCAATCAACCGGTAACAGCTTTCCATCATTTAGCTGCAATTTGAACCGGTACCAGCCCTCCACTGCTGTCTTCGTGCCACCGAGCCCTTCGACTGCTCGGATGCTAGATGGTCTCGACAACTTCGTGCCGTGCGCTTCCCAATGGGCGCCAGCAATCGAACAGCTGGCTCCGGTGTCAATCTGCACTTCCACTTCTTGGTCATCGATCTTCACATGTACGACAGGTACCACTTGCATTCATGGCTAACACAGTACTCTTGTTTGCTCTCTTCCTTGACATGGTCGTTCACTGCTTCTTCGCTTGGTCTTGTTTCGGGCCTGGTAGCGCCGTCCTTCCTCGCAAGGTGATCGCAACGACGCCCCAGTATGACCACCAAGTAACTCCAGTCACACGATATCACGCTAACCACCGTCTATTAGGATAGTTACGTCTCGCTCTCGCGTCTAAACTCGGAGTGCGCGCCCTCAGCGTGCTCACACTTGTTCTTCAACTGCTCGTGGACCTCTCCCTCGCTTTAACTCCCCCCAGCCGCACGTTCCTGGAAGCTCGCCGCGCACGCCACTGGCTTCCGTACCGGTACGCGTACCGGTAGTGGCTGTGCGGGTTACCTTCGGGTTACGCGCCTGTTACTCTCTCTTCGTTTTCGCGTGCTTGTTTAAAATAGCTCCATGGGTGTCAGTCGCAATTGAAGCCGCGTGCTCACCTCAAGTCCAGAGTCTCGGGCAGGATGGAGTACAACTGGGCCGACCCGAAGAAGAACTCGAAGATCAAGTCCATGCTCATGTGGGCAGCTCTCGTGAGTGCCATGTTGTCACTCTCATTCTTAACGTTCCAATTCTGCAGGTTAAAAGCCGAATCTTCTCGCAAAAAGCGCTTGACCAGCGTCAAGTCTGCTGTCTCGAATCAAATGGCGCCAGGCGCAGCTCAAAATGTGTTGCTGCGAAGTACGTGCTGTACTATGTACTAGCTTCTTCTTTGCATCAATCGCTGTCTCTTACTTGTGGCATGTCATAGAGAAAAAGCGAAGCACCGACAGGCCAGACAGCAGTCGAGAACCTGCAGACGAATTCCATCTCTCTCCCGAGCATCGAACTCACAGCGGCAGCAATGGCTCTGGCGCTCGAAACATCAGCAGTCGCCTGCACAGCCGAAATAACGAGGCTCTCGTAAAAGACGCAACGTAAGCTGCTAATTGCCTTGGATTGGTTGATTGCTGAACACAAATGCCATGTGTGATGCTTTAGCGCCAGGCTTCTTGATGACTTCGACTCTCACGCTGCTGCTGAAGGGCTCTTCCACCCTGCGTCCATGATCGAAGCCTTTTTGGAGCACGACACCAAGTACGTGTCTGCTCTCCTACTCAAGCCATCGCGTGTGGACGGATCAGCATCCAGTACCAGTGTGAGCACCGGAGAATACCTACCGTCTCGTGAGCACCAGAAGCTGCCAATACTCGGAGCAATCGATGTGAAGAAACGAGAGCGTCTCTCCAGCCGCTCGGAGGTACAGCTTCAATATGCGGACAGTAGCAGTCGCTCGAGTTTAAGCTCCACGCGCAGCGACTCAGATCTGCACGCACCACGTCGAACGGGCTCGGTTCCGTCCTCAGCTGATCGGAGCGCGCTGGACTTCCTGGATCCGAGTGACGAGGAAGAAGGCGAACATGACACTGGCAACACGTCTGCAGACACTACGAAAGCAAAGCGACGAGTGCCACACACGCGCAGCAAGACCAGTCCACCGGATTTCAAATCTCTGAGTCTGCAAAGCAAGCGATCGCGTGGAGGCGATTTGGACCTGACGAGCAAGTTTGACGCTCTGAAGCAAATGGTGAAGGCAAACGCCAAGATCCACGGAATCACTGCGTACAAGGACGAACAGCCACGCAAAACGAAGGCCATGTCCTTAGATGTGGACTCGACAGGAGTTGTTACGAAGCAACCAGATCGACCCCATCATTCCAAAGAACCAGGTAAAGCTGGAACGAGCAAGAAGAGCAATGTCATAGACGAGAAGCAGAGTCGGGGGAATCTCACGCAGCCGTCCAAGTCTGCTGCAACAGACACGATCGTATCGGCGGCTGCGTCCGGATCTTCGCGTTCTTCGAAGAAAGACTCCAAGGCACACAACGGTGTCTCACTATCCGACCTCAAGAAGGAACATCGTGCGGCGCTGGAGCTGCTCCAAGAACTTGGTGGCCCAATTGACGTGAGCGAACTGACCGAAGAGGCCACATGTAAAGGAACTATCACCAAGATGATCCGAGTTTCCAAACAAGTAGCAACCAACAGGCAATCAAGCTCTGGTCATTCATCATCCGTGCTTTCTGGAGAAGCACCACGACAGAGCTGCACGAACCACGATCTTGATCGCAAAGTCCCTGTTCCAAGGCAGCAGTCTTTATCCCAGCAGCAGCAGTCGCTGTCTCATTCACTCTCGTCGGGCAAGCTCGTGGCGAAGCTTCGCGCTTCAGTTCCTTCTGGCCGAGACAAACAATACAAGGAACAGAGTCCGGAGCTGGATTCGCCCGTGGCAGAAAGCCCCGAACGTGAAGAAATGGCTCAATTCCAAGAGAGAAACGAGCCCAACTCCACTGCTGCTGCTGCTGCTAGCTATGATCCAATCAGTGGATCAATCGAGCTGGAACAGTGTCTTAGAGAAGCAGACAACGAGAGTGCAAATCAAGCGCAGGCGTTGATCCAAAACGAAAGAATAAGCGGCAAAAGCTCAGCTGAGCCAGCTCAACATGCGCTGGACGAGTCTTGGAAGCAGTATGAAGATGACGATCACGACGCTCAGCACTCCGACGAAGAGGAAGGGGAGAACAATGATGACGAAGACCCATGGACATCGAAGCTGGATGACGCGTTGCCTCGATCTGGCATGTCAACTGCGCGCTCTGCAGATCTCTATGGCGACGAAGCCTTCGAGAACGAGTGGTAGCTAAGGTAGAGTTATTAAATCGAAATCTGAAAAGGTATTGGATTTGATGTATCAACATAAGCATAGCTGCTGAATTCAGGCCTTTATTAAGTAGATTGATCACTCGTTTATCTTTGAATTTAATCCGACATGTCGGCCAGAGCAGGCTCACGCACACTGGACTGCGAAGGTGGTGGCGTCATGGGCGTCTTGAAAGCCTCTGTGATGAGCTTGTGACCAATCTTCGCGATTCGGTCGTGCACTGTTGACTGTTCCTTATCAACCTTCACCAGTCATCAACACAAACGTCAATCTTCCAATCAGGCTCCAGCAAGACAACGAAGCGTCGTACCTTATTCTTCAGAGACCCACGCTTGATCGGAACGACCCACGTGGAGTCTCCAGTGGGCGAGCTTTCTCCATCGGCTGCTGATCCTTCGTCGTTGATATTCTTGTCGTCTTCCTCATTGGAAACCTCGTGGCGACTACTGCTGCTGTGGTGGTGATGGTGCCGGTGCGAGTGTTCATGCTCGCTGTGGTGACTCTGGTGCCGTTCACACTCACTGTTGCGAGAAGACTCTTGCTGCAGTCTCAACATGGACCGCTCATAGGCCGCCGCACGGCCTGTATAAATCTGATACAGCGTCTCGAAGTGCTCACGCTCAGTCCAGCGCACGATCTTCTTCTTGCGCAGATGCAGACTGGTGCCCATGGCAGTCTCGAGCTTCTTGAGCGGTGTCAGATGCGTTGAGATCTCCAGAAATGTGTCGAGCATGGCACTGCCGTCGCTGCCGAAGACCGAGAACGCTGGCAGACAGAGCAATTGCTGCAGATAAGCATCACGCACACCCACACGGCGTTTGGACTCCTCTTCTTCGTGCGCGTGGGTGAACGAGTCCAACGGATGCAGCAGCTTGCTGACCAGATCCCCCGACTTGGGTGGAAACGCGATGTCCCGCAGCTGATCGTGGAAAAACTGTCGCAGTTGGTGATCAAACTGACGCAGTTGCTCCGTGGTCTTGAGCAGTCTCCATGCGCTTGTGTACTCGAGCACCTGCCACTCCTCTTTCGGCTGAGTCTTGACGCTCCCTCGTCGATGGTCGTCTCCGTTTGCGTAGCTTTCTTCGTCGTCGACGGGCACGAGCTCGCGTTGCAGCACCCAGGCCTTGCACGTGATCTCGTAGCTACTCTTACCGTGCTTTTCACCAGGTTTACGGTCTGACACATTGGCTGAGATATGGAGTTGGTCCATGAACGCCATCAGTCCGGCGCACACGTCTCGGTCTCCAACTGAGTAGGCCGACGGTGCCTGGGCATTGCAGGCATGTAGCGCGTGCATCCACTGGTGCATGTACTTGCGACTGGCCGAGGCGTCCACTTGCATGTCGTCCAGCACCTCAGCGCACAGATAGTGGTGCTCCTTGGCCCCAGGCTCGCTCACGCGGATCACGAACCGCTTGGAGTTCTCAATCGAGATCTTGCCCGAGATCCGTCGGTGCGAATTGGACGAAGACCCAGAAATCGAATGGTGCCGGTGCTCCGAGCCGGTGCTATTGCTGCTATCTGGCAGCATGAGCAGTTCGCCCAGCTCTTCGGCCGTTACCACATGCGCGTGCTCGAGAGAGATCCGGCCCTTGCGGTCCTGCAGTGTGGCGTCCGTGAAGAACTCGAGCGTGCGGAAGGCCGGGTCGATCTTGAAGAAGCGCTTGGACCAAACCTTCTTGTGCAACAGCGAGATCCCCGGCGCGAGCTCCAAGTGGCCCAGGAAGCCGTCCATCTGAGCTGGAGACAGACCAAAGAGCGAATGATGCTGGATCTGGAGCTGGCCACTGGAGCTATAATCGGCGCTGGGCTCCGGATCAGAAGCGGAAGAAGCCGCGATCTCCAGAAATACACACGGACAACACGCGCTCGCTCGTTCGTTGCAGAGGGATGGAGGCAAACAAAGGCTTGTTGTTGCGTTAGACAAGGACAACTCACTCGCGCTCGCGGAACTGCTCCAGCACGTTCTTGAGCAGCATCTTGTGCTCTCGGTACCGGATGAAGCCGGTGCCCGTGACGCCCTTGAGTCGCAAGACCAGCGACTTGCGCGCGCGTGGCAGCGTGGGCTTGTTGCGCAGCAGGATCTGCAGGATGAGCGTCGCGAACGACCGGTTCTCGTCGTCCTCGTTTGTGCACACGAAGGCGAACCACTCGGCCAGCAGGTCGTAGCCGTTGCCCTGCTCGAAGGCGCTGCAGACCGACTGCGAGGCGCTGAGCGGGATGTCGCCGTTGTTCGTGCGCTGCTGCTGCGCGCGGCCGCGCGTGAGCGTCTCGTTGACCACGTACAGCAGCTGCACCTTGTCGTCCGTGCTGGCGCGCGCCATCTCGCGCATGGCCTGCAGCAGCACCGCGACCTGCGCCGGGCTCTTGACGTACACGCCGCGCACGCCGTCCTCGCAGGGAACGCACGCGGTCTGCGTGAGCTGCTTGAGCTTGTCCGAGAGCAGGCAGATCGTGGCTGGCGCCACGTGGCTGTTGGTGCCCGTTCGAGTGCGCAGCAGCGGCGCGAAGGACTCGGACTCGTGCGTGGCCCGCGCCGGAGCGCCCGTGAGCGGATGGCGGCCCGTCTGCTGCACGAAGACCTCGCAGTGCTGGCGGAACTCCGTCGAGAGCTGTTGCAGCGCCTGGTTCTGTAGCACGACCACACTCTTGAGCAGCTCCTTCAGGTCGCTCATGTCTCCATGCAGGTAGTTGGGAATGGCGAATGGAAGGTGATGTCGATCTGTGATTGGCTGAAAATAGGACAAGGAGATGTTCGCATCAGATCTGAGCTACCTACAACTGTTGGTGCAACATGATTGGTTGAAATCAAAACCTGAAGCTGTGTGGATCAGATCTGAGTCCATAAGATCGCATGTCAAAGAAAAGATGAAGCCATGATGGTTGGATGGGAAGCTCAATTGCTCTCGCCCTTGGGATAAATACTGCTGCCATTAGCTCTGATACAGGTCAATGACGCTCTTGAGCAGCTCTTTGGTCTCACGCACCCGCACGAGGCTGGTGAGAATGCCGATCCGCGAGACCACGGCCTTGCGCGTGGTCTTGAGCGCCGGCACGTTGCGCAGCAGCACTCGCAGCGCCGTCTGGCTCAGTGCGCTGTGGGCCGCGTCGTCCTCGTACTTGACCGAGAACGAGAACCACTCGGCGAACAAGTCGTAGCCGTTGTGCTCCTCGAACGCGTTGCTCGTGGCCTTGGTCTGCTGCTGCTGGGCCTCGCGGTCGCGCTTGAGCGTCGAGTCCAGCAGGAACAGCACGTGCATCTTTGCGTCCACCGTGTCGATCTGCCGCCGCACGTTCTGCAGGAACTGCGTCATCTGCGCCGCGTTGCGCACCGAGAACTCGCCGTCGGCGCTGCGCACGCAGAGCGAGTCCGTGAGCCGGATGATGCCGTCGTAGGTCGTGATGCGCGTCACCGCTTCAGGCGGCGCGGTCTCTCGCAGCGGCAGTGCGTCGGCGTCCGTGCTGCCGGAGCCGCCCACATGCGCTGCTCGCGCCGGAGCGCCCGTGAGCGGACTGCGCCCGGCCAGCTGCACAAAGGCCTCTCTCTGCTGGTAGTGCTCGCTCGCGAGCGCATGGAAGGCCTGTCTCTGCAGCAGCAGCAGCTTCTTGAGCTGCTCGCGGAGCTCTGCCCTTCCAGTCGCCATGCTAACATACGCAAAGAGCCGACATGGGAGGCGGGGCTCCGCCTAAGTCCGATTACGCACACGCTTCTTGAGGTTTTGAGGTTTTTCCTAGCGATGTTCGGGGGGTGGTCCTGATTGAAAGGCGAAAGTCACTCCTTTGCGCCCAGCAGCTCATCAGCCAGCCTCTCGCTCCTCTCTCTCTCTCTCGATCCCCATGGTGCACGTGAGCAAGCCAGTGCTGATCGGCACCATCTCGGCCATCGCGGCGGCCGTGCTGCTGTTCGCGCTCTCCAGCCGCTCGGGCGGCAAGAAGGTGAGCAGCTCCAGCCCAACGAGTGGCACGGCCCAAGGACTGACTGCTGACATGGCGATTGCAGGGCGGCAAGAAGAGCCACGCGAATGAGGACGTCATCCGCGAGGTGCCCAACCTGCACAAGGAGCAGCTGCTCAGCATCCTCGAGACCATTTGCACGCAAATGGGCCAGATCGTGGTACGTAGCCCAGCGTTCTCGGCCATGGAGCGCCCGTTGGACGTGCAGCTCATCGCTTTCGTGCGCTGCAGATGCAACTGGCCAAGCTCGAGGCCAAGATCCGCCAGGAGTCGTCGCAGAACGGCCGCTCGCTGCCGGAGGACCAGCTCGCGTCCTACCTCATGGGCCAGTTCGAGGAGGCCATGAAGGCCATCGAGTCCCAGGTCTACGCCAAGTTCCAGACCACGGAGGACGAGGTCAAGATCGCCACCGAGTTCTTCGAGGAGGAGGAAGACAACGACGTGGCCAACGCCGTGGCCAAGCTCCAGGAGCTCTACCGCGTCATGACTGGCGGCGGCTTCAGCGACGTCGAAGTGCCGGCCGATCTGACGCTCAACAAGGTACGAGGCTGGTCTTAGAGCCCTGCAACTGGTGACTACTGGACTGCTGGACTCATTGGCTTGCTTGGGCTATGTCTCTAGTTCATCGCGATCATGCAGGAGACCATGGAGTCGCTGAACGTGGCCATGGAGGAGGTCTGCCTCGAGGTGAAGGAGCTCAACCCGGACAACAAGGAGGAGGCCATCAACCAGCGATACGTCAAGCGCGCCGACGCGCTTTCGACCGAGATCCACGCCAAGCACGGCCTCACGCGCGAGGTGCTGCAGGCCGCCATGATGACGTACCAGCAGGAGCCGGCGTTCCTGATGGCCATGACGGAGCTGCAGCAGCAGCAGGCCGAGCGCTTCGCGGCCGCGGCCGCCATTTTCAACGGCGAAGTCAACATGGGCCTGACGGAATGAGCTCTGTCTGCCACCACGCGATCCGTTTGCAGCGACTGCTGCTGAGGGAAGAGGAAGGCCGAGGCGCTTTTTTATATTTTGGTCAGGTCCTTAGAAAGTCATAAAAATGCCAAAACCGCTCGTTATGTATCCATTTCCAGCCCCGCGTTCTCGTCCGTCGTGATGCAGCGCGACCGTCTGGATGGCTGGATGGTGCAGCAGATCGCGCAGGCCAACCTGGCGCAGGCCACGCTCATCCAGCTGCCGCAGGCCAAGGCCAGGGCCTCGCTGGGGCTGCAGGCGCTGCTGTCGCCCCGAGCGCTGCACGGCTCCTCGCCGTTGAGACGGAGGCCGTTCACGGCCGTTGCGGGCACGACGCTGGCGAGTGAGGAGGAGCTGCTCAAGAGCGCGGCGGCCAGACCCGCGACGTCCCCACGAAGGCCCATGGACACGCCTCGCAGTCCCAGGACCGTGTCCAGAGCCTCGTACGACTGGAGCCGGCTGGACAACAGCAACACGGTCTACGAGGAGCACGGCCGCGTGGATCGCACCAAAGTGCTGCAGACGCGGCAGGAGCTGGACGGTCAGGACGAGGACGAGGCCAATCCGCTCGACGCCTGGGGGCTGCCTCGAGAGCACATTCTCGAGTACATCCGCCAGTCGGTCATGCCCACGGCCTGGGCCACGTGCGTCTACCTACGTCTGCCTTTGCTTGATTGGGGGCTTGGGAGCTCATGGCGATCTCTCTGTTGCTAGGAACACGCGCTTTGCGGGCGAGTGGATGGCTGTGCAGAGCGACGCCGAGCAGGAAGACAGCCGCCATCTCGCAGCCACGCTGTACGTGCTTCCGGCTGCCTGATCTCTTCATCTCAAGGTCTAACGCTGTCTGTAGTCTCGCTTCACTGCCTCCGCTGGGCAGTCCATCGGCCAAGCGAACTCGACCGACTGGAGGATCGCAGACAGCTCGAGAGGCCACTGCGGCTCGCTCAAGACCGTACACGAGTCCGTTGGGTATCGTAAACGCTAATGGAGCGACTGCCACGTCGGCTTCCAAGTCCCCGCGCACGTCAGAGGACCGCATCCACCGTCTCCTGCAGGATCTCAGGTCCGATCCAGCGCTCTGGGCTGCCTTTGAGCAGCGCGTGCAGTCCTTCCAGCAGGAACAGCGAGCGGTGAGTCAAGATTCGATGCCCAGATCCTGTTGCTGCTCTCACCTTCTTGTGTCTCCTCTTGCAGAAGTACAAGACGACGGATGTAGGATCGCCCAGCTCTCTGTTAAATTGGCTCTGGGCGCTCACTTGGCTTGCTCTCCACCGTAGAAAATCCGCGAGAACCGCATGCGCATCTCAAGTCCACGAGCTCCACCGAACGTCAGTCTTCAGGAAAAGTACGACGCCATGGCTTCAGTCTCTCTCCTGATCTCATGGACTCTAACGCTTGCTCCGTTCCCGTTGGCGCTAGAAAGAAACAAGCAGCCGAGCGAATGGAGCGCACTCGGTGCCAGCGAGAGCGACTGACGCAGCACAACGAAGCGCGGCTGGAGGCGCAATGGGCAGACTATCAGCGCCGGATTCAGCCCAAGAAGAAGCCGCTGACCGAGGCTGAGCTCGCACTGACAGCCAAGTACCGGCGACGGCGCATGTGGCTGCTTGTCGTGGCGTTTATCCTCGTCTCGACCCGCTGGCAACGCCGCCTACAGACCATGAAGCAATTGATACGTCTGCAGAAGCAGCAGACCAAAGCAGCGCGCACGATCCAGCGGCTGTGGCGCAAGTGGAAGTGGCGCCACGCGTCCAAGCACACGGTGCTGATCTACACCTGGCTGCGCAAGTGCCTCTGGAAGCTCATGTTCAACGTCCGCTGTCGGCGCAAAGCTCGAATGGGTACGATCCTGCAGCGGTTCATGGTCGACAACTTCAGCGGCAGTCGCGAGACCCGCAACTTCAACCGCATGATGCTCAAGTGGAGAGGCAAAGTGATCCACTCGCAGCGGCTCGGCATGTGAGTCTGCGGTGGTGCTTGCTGTATTCGTCTAGTAGTTGACGCTTGCTGAGTTCTCAGGGCGTTCATTAGCTGCACGCGCGCTCGGATCCAGGCGCTGTCGCTCTGGTGGGACGTCATCGACCACGAGCGACAGCGACAGGAGCGGCAGGTGCACGAGAAGTGGGCCCCCAACGACGGCAAGGAGCCTCTGGCGTGGACAGGATCGAGGAAACTCACCAAAAGGATCTCACAGTCTAATCTTTCAAAGTCCAGCACCAGAGCTGCCAATGGCGGTGCACCAGGGGACAACGGCACCGGTGCAGGACGCAAGCCTGCCACCGACACAATCCAGCAGTTGACGCAAATCCACGACAGACTTACCAGTATGCGGCAGATCCTCACGCCGATTGAGCTGCAGCGGCTTCAGCAGCATGCGTTCCACATCGTTCGCATACCAAAAAGGTCAGCACCGGCACCGGAACTGATCAAAATGCGGTTCTAATGGGTGTGTTTGGTTTATTTCTCAGCATTAAACTGCAACTTCTGCTTGAATTCCTCACAACTGCGCGCATGATCCACGTTCGAGCGCTCACGACCTACGACGAGCAGGTCAAGTGCGCCAGCTATGCTCGGTACGGAAGTCGAACCGGGCTTGCTCGTCTCATGCTCACCGTTCGCTCTTCTCGCCTTCGCCAACAGAGAAGTCAAACTGGACGACGCGAGAGCGATCGTGCAGAATGGCGCGAGTTGGGGAAGTCTGCTTACGGATCGACGTGCGAGTGTTTCAAGCCATGGACTGATTCGCCCCACGCTGCAGTTGTATTCGGGCGAGAAACAACGGCAACTCATGGAGCAGCTGGTGAAGCGAGGCGTGGAGCTCACCCTCGAGAGCGATTCGGAGCAGCGGTTCATCGTGGAGCGCCAAAGACAGCAACGGGAAAAGCGCGAGTCCATCGATCCGCTTACAAGAGCCAAGCACGACTCGCCCAGTTCCGCTTCACCTGGCTCCGACGGTATTATTACTTCAGGTCGGAAGAGCACCGGCACTGGTCGTCGACTTGGCTTCGTGCTGCCGACGACGAACGAGAAGACAAGCTCTATGACTCCTTCTCGCCCCAAGAAAGCTTCATGAACCAAGCGGATTGCTGTGTTATGCGAGCTTATCGCCACCCACGCCCATATTTATTCCACATTATTAACTTACAATTCGGTGTCGTTGTTTCTTGCTCATGCATGGCGCGTGGCGTTGCTTGTGCTACTCCTCGTGAGTCGCTCTTTCTAGAGTGGGGTTCTGTACGCGTGCTTCGTGTTTTTCAGTCGACATCGAATTATTATACTCGATCCATTTGCTCGGATGCCGCAGCCCGCGGGGAGTTGCTCGCAATGGACGACAGCGAATTCCGCAGGACATGCAGCATGCCTGGGTGATTCCGCTGGTTGTAACTCATCGCGAGAGCGGCGCTGCCAGTCATCATTGAGTTCACGCTGGGGCTGTCTCCTTCTTCGTCGAAGTCAGCTTCTTCCACCATCACGAGGCTGTCGTTCCACGAAAAGCCCACGTTACCGCCCCATTCCGTCTCTCGGATGGAGTCGTTGCTCTTCTCGCCCGAGTGCGTCAGTCGCAGGTAATCCGTCGGTACGTTCTTCACGACTGTCTTGGCTTCCTTCAGCGCCTGTGCATCCTCTAGCTTCTTGGCACGCGGCTGCTTGTTGTGGCCCCGGTACGTGGCCATCTGGCCACCAACAAAGAGTACCGGAAGCGCTTCGACCAGACCAATGGGCGAGGAAATACCCTTGAACGAGTAGTATCCGTGGAGCTTGAACTGGAAGAGCGTACTGTCCGGAATATCGTCAATGCGATCGGTCTTGGGAACTGAAGTGATGCGGAACGAGTTCGATTGAAACGCAGTCCACGCATCGCTGCCTATCAGGATCTGACCACCTGAAGACGCCTTGGCGATACGCGCTGTCTGGTTCACAATATTGCCGAAGTAATCAGCACGGCCACTGGTCTTGTGAGGACTCACACTGGCCGGAACGCCGGTCTCGATGCCCATAGACATGGAGAACATGAGCTCCCGGTTCTCGCTCTCTCGGTTCCACTCGCGGAACTTCTCGCGAATGCGCAGCTGGAACTCTCCGCACCACAGAATGGCGTTGCAGGGCTGGAAGAAGGCCAGCATGAAGTCGCCTTGCAGCTCCTGGCACTCGTAGCCATTGTGTTTCCGTAACAGCTCGCGCGCGACAGTGCAGAGCGTCTTGATGCGCTCGGCCAGTTCCTCGGCATGACACCGGACAAGAGGGCGAGCGCCTTCGATGAATGTGAAGACCATGGTCACGGGCCGTTGGGCCGAGGGCGCATCCCGCATGCCCAGCGAGAGCTGCATGGGCGAGTTGAGTGGGTTGAAGCGCCGGCACTCCAGATCACGTGGAAGCAGCAGCATGAGCACGACCTCGTCACCTAGAACGGCGTGGCAGCCAAGATCTTCCACCACAGGGTTGCCCAGCTGCACGAGCTGCTCCTTGAGTCGGTCCCAGACGCTGTCGCTGAGGATGATCTGTCCGCCGTGGGCGTACTCACTCACGGTCTTGGTCCACTTGACGGCCTCCGAGAGCGACTTCTCGGTCGTGAGCTCTGGGTCGGCCGTGTGGATCACCATGCGCACGCGGAAGCCGCGGTAGAGCAGGTGGTTGCGCTTGGACTTGCCGTTGCCGCCGCGGATGTAGCACTCCTTCATGTCGTCGAACTGCTTGAGCAGCTTCTCGTTCCAGGCCGCGTAGACCAGGCTGAGCTGCAGCGAGAGACACCACTTGGCGGCGTGGAACTCCGAGGCGAAGGCGATGACGAACAGGCCCGAGCGCGAGTGGCTCAGGATCTCCTGGCCGCCGTACTCGGACGTGAGCCGCGAGAGCACCGTGTGCTCGTACAGCAGCTTGGCGTCCTCCATGAGGTCCTTGGCCTGCGTCATCATCTCCCGGAAGCCCTGCACCGAGACCTGCACGATCACGACCTTCTCCCATTTGACCGGGATGAGGTCACCCAGGTCCGTCTTGATCTTGGGCATGGACGTGAGCTTCTGCACGCACACGGCCGGCGGCACCGTGGAGCTCGTGGTGGCGCACGAGGTCGACGTGTTCGAGTGGAACGTCTGGTTGCTGCGCAGACTGTCCGTGCTGTCCACGTTCGAGTAGGACGAGTAGAGCAGGTTGGACGACGACGCCGTGGACGACGAGGACGACGACTGGTGCGAGATGAGCTGCACCTTGCGCTGGCTGCGCTGCGTCTGCTGCTGTTTGCTGCTGCTGTGAGGGTGGTGGATGCCGCCGTCGATCAGCGGCGTGTCGGCCGGGTTCACGCGCACCTCGGGCCCTGTGACCACCTTGACCGTGAGCGGCTGCTTGCTGGAGCCGCAGTCGTCGTCGTTGCTGCTGTTGGCGCGCATGGGCTGCAGGTTGCCGCCCTGGTTGGGCGTGTTCCGGAACGAGTCGCTGGACGTGGCTGAGTTCTTGTCGTCGTAGGCCGCGAACTCAAAGCCGCGCGGGGACGAGCCGGCGGCCGCGCGGCGGCCGTTGTCGTCGTCTGCGCCGTTGGCGCCTTCGTCGCGATGGACATGCTGCAGATAGGGCGCGAGCTCGCGCACGATGTCGTTGCGGGGGAGACACTTCTCCAGCACGCGCATGCAGCACCACCAGCACATTGGGTCTCCTGCGTTCGCTGCCGACGGCGCTTGCGGAGTGGTGGGTGGACAGGCGGATGGATCAAGCGGATGAGATTCCCCTATACAAAATATAGAAGTGCCTGCTGCAGCCGCTAGTTATGTGTCGCGCCTGAAGGGGATCCACGAAAGAGAGGCGGGCGGATGCGGATGGATGGATGGATGGATTGGATCTGGAGCTAGACTGGGAGATCAAGAGCGGGGAGCGGACCAGACGCACTCGGAATGGGTCGACGAGCGCCGCCTGCTTCACCTGCTTGGGCTGGGAGACGCCGACGGTTCGTCGCTTGCTGCGGACTGCTCTGCTCGCGGCTGGGCTGGGGCTGGGCGGTTGTCTGTTGGTAGCGCGGCCGTGGACGAGGGGAAGGAAGAGAGGGGGAGCAAGCTGGGGCTGGCGGGTTGGGGCTGGTGCGAGATAGGGGTTTTGTATTGCGGCGTTGCGGTCGGCCGCCTGGTCGTCCGCTGGTTCTTTTTTGGTCGCCCTATTGAGAAAGCTGTTGACGGCAGTAAAAGAAGGTTGAAAAACCTCGCGGCCGAGGTTGTATACCCACAAACTACTGGGCCCACAATCACAAAAGTGCGCAAACAGAGAAAAAACCTCGACCATTAACCCGTTAGGTGCGGAAAACCAGGAGAAGTACCGTGATGGCAACTGGCTTACTGACTCTCTCAGAGACTGAGGAAAGAGCCGCCGCGTCACAATGCGGATGATGGACCGGCCGCGTCGGCAAAGTACAGTGCAGTCTGCATACCGTTACAACACAGGCGAGAGGGCACTGCTGAGCGATCAAAGCCAACACAGCCACACATCGCGTCCAGCGTGTTGGCTTGTTTCTACAAAGGAAAATCTAGCACCCGGACATCTGGAAGTGCTGACCTCAAACCCCTTTAACTGGCGCGTGTCATCAGCTCGTGATGCAAGTCATCCTGCATTGTAGCATATCCTGTAAAATGTTGTAAAACAATATCTTTCAAAAGTGATAAATACTCAAAGGCAGTAGCTAAAATTGCGCCTCAAATTTGTAGAAAATCCCACTTTTAACCCACAATCGCTGGATATCCAGGTGTTTCCCAATCCATAATGCAAAAGAGATGGGTAGAACTCCTGCGTCATCGACCAGAAGCGCTGCGATTTTCTTCGAGCATCTCCAGGTCATAAAGTCTGTCGTTCAGCTGATTCATTTGATCAGAACAACTTATTTCAGCAAATGCTCACTTTCCATTCACCGCTCTCTGCTGTTCCAACCGTCACATCGTTATGGAGACCTTCACTCTGCCTCTGTTTACGCACATAGCAGCGCAATTGCCGAAGTTATGTTTGCGTATAGGGCTGATTTTTCGTAAATTGTGCACTAAAAATTGACGTTGCCATATCTTCTGAACTGTAAACTGAGCTGCAAATGATTGACTCTTGACCAAGAAATACCGGATACTCAAGCTTGAGTCCGTTGGGCTTTGAATGCATCGCTGAATGCCTTGCACTTCCTTTTCAAAGCAATCTTACTTCTTTCTTCAAGCAGGCCTAATATCTTTCCATGTCGGTTGGGCTCCTACCCCTTGATTATTGACAAACGCAAAGCGTATAGACGCGGCACAATACGGGAGCAAACGTGTGCACCCGAGAACGTGAACGTAAACTTTACACGTTTGTTTATTCAATCCCTCTCTAAACGCATGCATGCATCTTGCTGGTTGCGTCAGAGCCGCAGGTGACCAGTGGATCCCACAGTGACCCTCCGAGCGATTCCTCATGCTGGCGACTGCGGCAACCCTCTGCGTGCGCATGTACGCGAGGTCTGGGCTTCTCCGTTGGATACAGTACGGACCAGAATAAGACCTTCCATGACCTCCGCATGGGCCCTGGGTCGTCCAACTTACTATGCGCTCGTGGTGATGGTGGCTCCGTCATCTATCTTTCTCTCGTGACGTGTGTAACTATGAACGCCATCCTTCTGTATTTCGAAAGCTCTATGTACACACTAGGATACCCAGATCTGTACACACAGAAGATCGCTCTCGATGGCTTCCCTTATAAGAATATGCACTATTTATCATCCCCATTTCTCTTCACTTTTATGACGCAAACGTCAATTGATGCTGCTGTAGCTCCTCATGGCGCCTGTGACCACGGGCCGGTCCGATCCGTAGCTCATGGCTGCGCGCGGGTAGCCCGTGGCGTCCTGAACGTAGCGGTAGGTGGAGAAGCGCTCGCAGCAGAAGAAGCGCGTGGCGGCGCGCGAGGCTCTGGCCACGACGTGCAGCAGCGCCACGCCGATCATAAATAGCGACAGCCAGATGACCGTGAAGCCCACGGGGTCGGCGTGCACGTCCACGCCGTGCGGCTGGTGTCGGTTCAGCAGCTTGCGCGCGATCTTGTCGCCCGCGAGCGCGTGGAAGAAGAGCATGGGCAGCCCCACGGCCACGACGGCGCACACGCCGCTCAGCAGGCCCAGCGCCAGCTTGACCGTCGCGAAGTAGACCGTGGCCATGAGCGCCAGCGGCGAGAACGACGACAGCCCTGGCGACAGCCGCTCGGCGTCCAGCCCCACGAGCCGGGCCTCATGCGGGATGCGCACGTACACGTGCTGCTCCACGGGCGTGATGTAGTTGTAGAGCCCGACGTCCAGCTCGGCCAGGAAGCCCACGAGGAAGAGCACGACCCGGAAGAGCACGATGCCCACGCAGCCCAGGGGAACCAGTCCCAGAGACAGACTCGTGCCCGCGACGATCAGCAGGAAGCCGCCCATGCCCAGCACGGCGTTGAGCACGTGGAACACCACGAGCTTGAGAGTGAGCATGCACCAGCTCCGCCTCCGCCTCTCGCTGCTTGTGTATGAGAGCGGCGCGTACACCGATGCGGAGCGGCCATACTGCAGCTGCCGCTGAGGCTGCTGTGGGTAGTGGTGCTCGTAGACGTACTTGTACGGCGACGATACCTTGCTGTAGGCCGAGGGATATGCATTGGAGGGCTGTGCTGAGCTGTAGGCCGAGGGGTACGCATTGGTGGAGCTGTGGTAGGAGGACGGCGTGGAGCTGGCGCTGCTGGTGGAGGGCGTGGCTGTGGAGTTGAAGCTCGGGTAGCGCACGGGCGTGGCGTGGCCGTAGATGTTGGTGTAGCTGCTTGGCTTCATCGTCTCCGCGCGTGTGGTGCGCGTCACAAGAGCGCTGCTAGCGACATGCAGCGAGGTTTTTTTAAGGTTTTGACCTGCATTCTGGGCTCAGAATGATGGTTGGTTTCTTTGATAGGCATGCAAAAGAGTGACATGTCACTGTTTTGTTAATCAGAATCACACGGTCTTGACGGCTGACGAGCCGTAGGAGAATGACTGCTGCTGCTGCTGCTGTGGAGGCGGCTGCTGCATTGGCATGGAGAAGGCTTGAGCGGGAGGAGCGCCGTTGCTGTCGTAGTAGGGCGCTCGGGGAGGACTGCGCAGGTAGATCGGGCCGTAGTTGGAGAACTTCTCGCAGCAGAAGAAGAGCGTCGTGGCCTGCGAGATCTTGGCCACGAGGTGCATGAGCGCGATGCCAATGACCATGAGACTCACTATCCCGACCGTGAACGCGGCTGGATCGGAGGCGTACGTGATGGCGTTGCCGTCCCCAAAGTCGATCCGCATGTCGTCGCCATCGTCGCTGCTGATCGCCACCACGCTCAAGACCGGCACAGCCACGGCCACAGCGACAGCGATGCAGCTGAGCATCGAGATGGCGAACTTGATGGTCACCAGATAGATGAGCGCCATGAGCGAGAGCGGCGAGACCGAGGCCAGACTGGGCGCCAAGCGGTCCCCAGAGACGGCAAGGTGCTGCGGTGGCAGCTGCACGAACACGTGCTCGTCCGGCGGCGCGATGAAGTTGTACAGCGTCACGTCCAGCCTGGCGATGACGTTCACGATGAGCAGCACGAGGCGGAAAACCAGCAGGCCGATGCAGCAGAGCGGCAGCAGTCCAACGGACGTCGCCACGCCGCTCGTGAGAATGGAAAAGCCCACGATGCCCAGGACCGCGTTCAGCACGTGGAAGACCGTGAGCCGCAGCGTGTCTTTCAGGAACAGGCGGCACATGGACGGTCGACGCTCACGACGAGCGTACATGGGCTGGTACACGAGCCGCACGGGCTGCGGCGGGGCTCTGCTCTGGTAGCCAGCGTAGTCCTGATACAGCGGCGCTTGAGGGGCGAGTGGAGGAGCGATAGGCGGACGAGGCGGCAGCTGCTGCTGTTGCGTGTTGAGCAGCGGCGTCTGTGAGTTGTATCGGATGGGACCTTGAGCCGGAGCAGCCATGGGATACGGACGCAGCTCGTAGTCGTCCATGGGCGGAGCGCTGGCTTGCGTCATGGGCGGAGGGCGGTACGGATAAGGCGAGGGCCTTGTTGCCTGCGGAAGAGGAGGAAAGAGACTGCGCGCAGAGTCTCTGTTGGCTTGTGGGAACCACGCATCCCCTCCGCCTCCCATGGCTTCTGTGGACTGGGAAGGTCACCCAAAACATTCATGGAGGCCGGAATGATGGTAATCGGGGACGGAATGACGGTACTGGTGACAGGAATGCCGGTAATGGGCCACTGGACACCTTGTGATGCATTCTCCTGTGTGCGTTGCTTCCTGAAAGGGACGTCCACGTCTTCCATTTCGAACGCAGCAACAATGGAAATGACGTTGTCCACTGAGTGAAATGGCCTCAATGGTCGTTTCTTTGGAAAAGCAGAGCTCTTTCTCCTGATGGCAAGTGACTCTGTTGGCTGCGGATGCGGCAGTTGATCTTCTCTCTGTCGTCTCCGAAAGATAATCGAAAAGACCTGGAGACTGAGACATCATGAGCCAAGCTACGTCGCTCCAAGAGGAAGCCGTGACATCGCTGTTTGGTAGCGACAAAGCGGACGTTCATGATGACGAAGAGATCGCGCTGGAGCTCTACCACGAGCAGCTGCGCAGCATTGACCAAGTGGCGCTGGACGACGCCATCGCATTCAGTCTCCACGAAGCAGCCTTCCAAAGGCTCCTGCGCCAGGAGGAAGACTTCGACAGTGAAGACGAAGCTTTGTATGAGCTGGTCTCAAAGCCGAGCGAACTGGAGGAGAAGCCAACAACCAAGTGCTCCTGCTGCCTGGAGCCCTTGGAGGATCAAGCCACACGCCGTGTGCTCCCGTGTGCGCACATTTACTGCCTGGAGTGCGTCGCCACCCGTTGCCGCATGGGAATTCGCGACCGCGCACTCGTTCCTGCCCAGTGCTGCAAGAGAGAGTTCCCAGTGGAGTACGTGACGGATGTTCTCTCGATCGACGAAATCCAAGTCTACGAGCGCTATCTCGAGGAAAAGAAGAAGCAACAGTCGCTGGATCTGGAGTCGGACAAGGAATACGCGAGTGTTGTGGAGAGCATGGGCGGTGTATTGTGCCCTGGCTGCGGCATTGGCGTCACGCGCTTCGACGGCTGCAGGCAGATGGAATGCATCTGCGGTTTTGAGTTCTGTATCAAGTGCGGCATACATTGGAGTGTGTGCGATGATGATGATTCTGATAGCGACAGCGATAGCGATTACTAGCTCTCGATCTCTACGTCGACACTATTGGCCCGTTTATTGCGTAAACATCAAGCCTGAATGTGCTCTTATGCTGCACTAGACTGGCTATCGACCAGGTATTTTCTGGATCTCCGTACAGAAAGCAATAGATTGATTGCCTTACCGCTAAGCAGTTGAATACACCGACCAAGTCATCACATTCCTTTTCTTTCGCCAAATTGTACGAAAATAACCAGCTTGTTCACGTGCTCGCATACTTGGCCAAGACTGCCACACGAGAGTCTCGTGAGGAAAGCAGCAACCGACGAGACACTTGCATGCCATTCCTTGTATCTCGATGAGACTAGATTTCTGTTTCCTATGCGATAGAGGCGCATTTTCCAACAACAAGGGCTTTGTATATCCACGAAAGAAAGAGCATCTGAAATAGGATTTCTCCAGCTTTGGGAAGCGAAATACCGACTATGTGTCACTGGAATATTCAGAATCCTATTTTCTAGATGTCTAAAAAAA
Source organism: Elongisporangium anandrum (assembly GCA_023337935.1). Classification (NCBI taxonomy): domain Eukaryota; phylum Oomycota; class Peronosporomycetes; order Pythiales; family Pythiaceae; genus Elongisporangium; species Elongisporangium anandrum. The sequence goes on along the minus strand of JAADXR010000151.1, from coordinate 39,396 downwards.
TAATTTCCGAGCCATTCGCCCGTTCTGATCATGTGATGATTCAAAAAGCCAATTGTGCCCAATCTGTAGGAAGCAGCACGCCAAAATTTCCTGCACTAAGAGGAAAACTTTGACAGATGACGAAGCGTTCGAGTTGGTATGAATGCGCGGTCACCGGCGTCTGGTTTGATCACTGGTTTGAACAACTTATTCGTTTTTTTTACAGATAGCGATAAACAATCAATTACAACAAGAGATCTTGCGGGTCCACGAGTTTCAGAGTGCTGGCTTAACCTCCAGTTCGCTCGTCATCTGTGCAGTGCTGCCAACGAGAGTTCCTAGTGGAGTGGTGAAGGAGGTGCTCTTAGCTGGAGAAATTGATGTGCACACTTTTGCAAGGTTTGAGCCCCCTAACAGTGTTATTGATAATTACATACAGAAATGTTCCACACGCCCGTGTTCGCTACCGTCATTTTGGCAATGGCACAGTGAAAGCGATAGCGCGACTGAGTTTACCTCCCGATCTGTGCGTTCATATGCAGCACTATCGATCCGTCGTTGATTTTTTTGAACGTGTTCCCTCTGTTATTGGCGCACAGTTGAAGTTCTCAACTTATCGCTCGTGAGAGCAGGATCGACGTTTGAGTGCAGCTTCACTAGTCTTTGCTCTCACGCCGTGTCCTTTCAACGGCAACTTGGATGCCATTAACATAGGCAGAGGGATATTCTGTGTCAATTGAAGTCCATTCTGAGCCGCGCGTGGTCTGGTGCCTAGTCCTCTTGGCGTCTATCATCATCTTATTTATCTGTTATGAATGTGAGAGAGCAATGTATTGACATTATTTGTTTAGAAGATTACATTAATCAATCTGACCTCGACTCTGTGAGTGAGAAACACGTTCATCCTGTTGTAATTCATGACAGCGTTCAGCAGAGTTCGAAACCAATGGGCTAGCGAGAACTGATTCTAGGAATACATTTACGTTGTTTCAGTTGCTTTCGACGGCAAGAGTGTCGCTATCCATAGGTGATTAGATCATGCATGTAGTGAATTCCCAACCAGATAGACCGAAAAGCGTATTTGCTTCAGGCTGTTCAGCATCGATTGCTAGCGCAACTTCGTGGACTGCTCCAATTGAGGCTTCCAAATCTTTTGTTGTGCGGACCTCGCGCATCGGTGAACATTGCGGAGGTTGTTGAGAGTTGCCAGGTCCAATTCTTGTATGATGTTTTAAAATGGTCTCTATAAGCACACGGATCTGGATGGCCATCTCGTTGTTCACAGAGGCTTGGGCATCAAACCGTGCCTCCATTTCAGGGGAATAAGCACTTGCTTAGCGACGTGGTCTTTCTAGACGAAATCCATCTTCCAGTACATAGAGTTTATACCTGTTTTGTCTTTCTGACTTTGGCGAAGGAAGCTTATGATACCACTCCGTGGGAATGCATCCCATGTTCGGCATTTCATCGTCTTTTGTTTGCGGGTCGGAATCCTCAATGCTCTCCTTCGATTCGATCTCTTCCACAGTACCACTTGACGATCGCCTGCTGCTTATGGATTTTAAGTCCCTCAAATTTGGAGGGAGTAACATCTTGTATTGCCGCAAACGAACATCTTCAGGAACTGTCCGTTCAATTCGTAGAATCGTCTGGGCTTTATGGAGCATGTACTGTTCTTCGGCTGCTTCAGTGATTGAATCGTACGACGTGGACATCGGCGATCAGAACGTTGAGCAGCATCACTACAACGCAAATGAGGTAGATGAACAGCAGCAGGTTGGAAAAGAACCACTTCCAACCAGTAGCCTTACTGTACGGATCGTATGTGAGGTTGCCGAAGAGCATGAGTAGCACAGTTGCAAACGTGTTCACATAGCTTTCGTAGCCAGCAACGCCATCCATAATCAAGTAGAGAGCACCACTGAATCCAAACAGAAAGACCGAATAGAGCACGAAAAACTGGCCCACGTCGTGCAACATGCGTCCCATAGTGGCGATCAAAACACCGGTCTTCTTATGGATGCACAAATACTGCAGCAGATTAATCCAAAGCGAGACATTTACGAGTGCAAGCAGTCCGTTCCGAGCCGTGCTTACCGATCCACCGATACATTCGAGTGGGATGGACGCAAGAATGGCGCCATACGAGATCATGTTGAGCCAATTCCAGTAGGATTTGAAGTAACCGCCGCCAAGATACTCGTTATACTCAACAAACACGACCAGATAGAGACAACAGAGCCACGAAACAATGCGCAACACCATCACTCCATAATCACTGGCGCTATTAAGGCCGATCCAATTTGGATCTCCGAAAACGACTGTCGCGTAGAATGAGACGAGAAGTCCCGAGAAGGCGCACAGTTCTTAGTAGAAAATGTAGTCGAGCAATTTCCACTTGATATTCATGACATACTGCATGACGGGGTGACTCAGTACGTTTTTCTTCTTCGCATTTTTCACGGCGACTACGATGGGTGGGGAAAAGAAATGTTCAAGCGGATTGCCGTATATCGAGCTTAAGTCCACGTACTCAACATGTACGCGACCCATCCATCCGTCCGCAAAACCGTGATCCATCGCAGACTTGTCAAGGTATAAGTTGGCTGAGTCAGGTTGAGATTCCAAAATATTCTGGAACCAATAATGACTCCATTCCAGGTGGGACATTCCGGTATGCTTCAACAAGACTACGAAAAGTCTCAATGGTGGCCTTATTCAGCGGAGATAAACCCATTTTGTTCTTAGCAAACACATCAGCACCTCGTGATCCCAACAACTTGCACAACGATGTCCTTCCTCCACTAGAAGCGAAATGCAATGCGGTGTTACCGCTAACGTCTCTTGCGTCAAGTGGAATACCAGCATCAATCAGATGCGCTAGAAGCTCCGCAGGGCAGCCGGACCTGCAAAAGAAATGCAAAAGTGTCCAGTGACAAAACTTTAGCCGAACGAAAAGCGCTCTTAGTTCAGCAATCGCTTCAGCCTGGCGCGCGCTGTTGCTCCAGAAACAAACCGTCAGCAGGAGCAGGGTTGCACGAAGCAGTGAATTACCAAGCCATACCGAATTGTTTCAGCAATACGCTCAAACTGCTCATCAGGCAAGTCATCAGGCAAGACATCTACTTCATCGGATTCAGTATCCATCCTTCGCGTCTGAATGCTGAGGATATGACACTTGTGCTCCACGTCAAGAATCTTGATATGAGGACTGATAAAATACCTCAATGTCATCTCGATAAAACGGATGGACGTGCAGAGTAAGGAGCCATGGATAGCTTGTCGCACTTGGTATCAGCAGCAGTATTTTCAGTGCTGTGCCCGGTTTGGCGCCTTGTTCATTCGATACACGGTAGTATACAAAAGATATACGTGGCACATGGACTCGATCATGTAGATGTTTGAGTGAACTCCATCCTGTTCCAGACGCTTCAACTTCGGAATGAGAGGTCCTGAAGCAATTTCATAAAAGCTCACGCACACGAAGAGAACAATGACAAGCTTCGAATAATACAAACGTCACTTCACAATGGCGCACTTTCGTATTTGGTTGTTTCGGTTGCTGTACATGAGGCGATAACCAGCTAAAAATCACCCTCAAGATCACTCTTGCTTCACCAGATCCTCTGGGCTGTCGACTTCCATGTCCTCAACCGCGACAGGGGAAATGTCTTCACTGATTTCTTCCTTGCAGTCCTCGGTGGCAATCGCTACGGCAACGGTTGCTAGAGTTGCTTCAGTAGCGACGCCTTCATTACCGTTGCTCTTGCTGCCCGTGATGCGCGCCTGCGTCCAGTCCGGAATCACGCCGTTGTAGCCGTAATCAAAGAACAACTCGTCGCCAACCTCAATATCGCGAGCAGCGTAGATGCCGATGCGGTCGTCGCCATTCACGCGCATAATACGAGCAACACACAAAGGATTCTCCGAGCTGTGGTTTGCAAACTTGCTTTTGTTGCCCTTGCGCGTCGCGTCCACGACAGTGTCTTCGTTCAAGTCAAAGAGGAAGCTGATTGACGTCTTGTCGTACATGTTGCCTCTGCGTTCAGCTTCGTCCTGCGATAACAGACCACCCGTGTACTCGTAGACGAAATCGCCAGCCTTGATCTTCTCCAATGCATACGCGCCCCATCCATGAGTCTCTGACGGAGCCATGCCCACAGAGCGGAATCGACCGCGAAGAATATTGGCGTTGCCGCATATCTTGAGCTGCTCGCACGTTTTCTTTTTACTACTCGGGTCAGCCAAGAGCACAGGGACTTCACTGGCACCACAGGAAACACATAGATCGGGATCACACTCGCGACGAGCAAAGAAGCACGGACAAGCCTCAGTGCGGCATTGACCTACTGCGCACTTGCAGCCAGGAAACCGATTTGCGCAATCGCGCGCACAACCACAAGCCTTTTCGCAATAGTGATCACGCTGCATGCACGAGCAGGCGCCAGTATTGCACGAGCTGCCTTCATGATGATTGCAGGGAAGGAATTCGTGGTTTGCACCACGATCTTTCATGCGCTGGTGCCGAGTGCGTCGCAGGTGTTCGTGGTTATTGCCACGAATGCCACCGTTGGTGCGCGCTGTGCGTCTTCGCTCAGGCTTGCCTTCTTCAAGCGCAGCATCACTCAAGCTTTCACTGTGCAACTGATAGAAAGCTGCAATATCTGCGCATGAGCGAGTCTGCAGCATTGTTGCCAGTAGGCAAGGATTGCGTCCGAGACAGCGTTCGGCCTTGAGCAGTAGCGCACGCTCAGCAGACGTCCACTCACAGTCGTTCGCTAGTTTTCGACCGTTGTTAATGCCTGGTTTTCTGCAGTTCGCACCACAGGGAATGTTGGGAGCGAGTAGCTTGGTCTTGGCAGAGATCGTCAACGATCGATAGACTTCGTCATGCACGAGATACTCCGTGGTGTCTGTGTGAGGGCCAACACGAGAACGCACGGGTTGGGCACGTTTCTTCTCCTTCGGTCGTTGTGACTGTAAAGAGGACGAGGCCTTAGTACTCGCAGCCGTGAGACTACGACCTGAGCGTCGCAGGCTCCCACCGCCTTCGTCTTCATCCTCAGGCTCATTGCTCCCGTCGTCCTTTGTTGGGCTTGACTCGTTATCTTCATCCTGCTCTCCTTCTTTCAGAGCTTCGCTAAAATGGTTTGTATCGGTGGAAAGATCCTCCACGCCGTTTTCTTCCGTCTCTGATGTTGCTATTGGGGCTGTGAGCCTAAAAAGCTGCTTGGAAGCTTTAACTACTGGATACTTGGGATCGGCGCGTGTGATCGGAGGCACCACGTCGTGATTCGCGCAATTGAATCTATAGCACCGACGGCAGAAGAGGTCCTGGTAGCGTGACGCCATTTCGTCAAAGGAGCTTGCACAGCGAACGCCGAGTATTGGACTTGTTGCACTCTTGCTCTGCAAAACATTCACATCAAAATTCGATGGCGGGGGATCCAGACGATCTCGGAGCGACGTACCACGCGATCGTAGCTGATACGACTGCAACAAAGGCTCCAGAGTCTCGGTGCCACGTGCATTGGATCGCAGAGCATTCACCGTTTGTAGGCGGTTGGTGTATCGATTCTGCTGGTAATATCGTCGCTGGAGATCGGTATAATCCGCAAATGGTTGAGCAAAGAGACCGATTTCCTGCAGGACTTCATACACGGCTGGGCTGCCGTTGCAGCCGTTGACGATATACCTCAGCAGATACTCCTTGGTCTCGTCATCTGCCGCCACCATTGTAGCCTTGAGACTGTTCTCAAAGCCTTCAAACTGCGCAAAGCTGGTGACCTGGTGCGCAGTGGTGAAATACGGCACGAAGCGGATGATCGGGTCGTCTTCAACGCGATGCGTGCCTCGCGTAAGCATACAGGTCGTGGATCGATGGATGGGAGCCACGCGGCTCAGATAGATGGTCTTCTCAGCCACGCATTCCCGTTCGGACTGCGTTGATTCACCGCGGCCAATGAAGTAACGCGAACTGCGATCTGTGGTGCTGACACTCTTCAGGATCGTACGCGCCGCGACCTTTTCGAGTTGCGAGATCCCTTGCTGACGACTCAAGCCTGCAAAGAGTGTCCATTTAGGTTTCCTGCCAATAGGAGCCATTTCCAAGCGATACGTTTGCTGATGCTTACCTGCAAGAGTAGCCATCTTGTCGTGGTGTGCCGGTAGATCAGCGAGATACGACGCAATCTGTTGCCGGGTGTTTGCGAGCACAGCCTTGACTCTATGAGCATGACACTTCTTGATGCTGGGCACAGCTTCTGCCAGCAGTTCATTCACCTGCTGCGTCACGGTGGCGTTTACATCGGTCGGCTGCAAGATTGGCAAGATAAAGCAGCTGTAAACAACACGCTCCTGCGCCAAAACTCCATGCAATAACTGCTTACCTCATGGTGCGTTGCTGATTGAAACGACAGTGCTGGCGCTTGACCAAACGACATTGAGATTGCGCACTTGGAGGACAGCTCGTTGTCCGGATCGAACTCTTCCAACGGGCGATCGAGCTCTGTTGCGAACGGCAGCGCGATGTCAGGACGCCCAGGCAGCACATTCCAAGGCGCCTCGTCCATCTTAACGTAGCGCCAGGCTGTGGAGTGCAGCACCGCATCCTTCATGGCCTTCTTGTTGCGGATGCGCTTCAGCTGCCGCTGCTCCTCATTGTCCTCGTCGTCCGTGGGCAGATCCGGCAGCGGCTTTCCGATGCGCGGGTCAGCGGAGCGAGGCCCGCCGTCTGGAGATCGCGGACTCATGCCGCGCTGGCGTGCACGACGGCGCTCATTGCGGCGCTCGAGTGCGCGTGACCGCTTCTTGCTGTTGCTGGCTGCTGCAGCTCCAGACGGCGCGCCCTTGCGCAGTGCCACAGCGCCAGGCGCCGGAGACGCGTCGCTGCGCCCTGTGAGCCGCTTGCGCGCATTGCGGCGGTCCTTCATCTGCTGCTGCCGCGAGGAGCGCGCCTTGCTGGTGGAGCTGGAGTCGTCGCTGCCGCCAGTGCAGTCGATCACAAGCTCTTGCGCCACCATCGCTGCAGTCTGGACACAGAGACAGATACACAGAGACAGCCCAGCAGTCAGCCAACAGCCTGTGATGCGGGCGGAGACCGTCCGATGGCTACAGACAGAGCCACAGCGCAGCCATTTCAGTACCTGAGCAGCTCCAATGCGGAAACCTCCCTCTCGTCGATTGGCCGGCAACTGCGCGGGAAATGTACGTTTATGGTGTATGCAACACCAATTCCAAGATTTTTTTCCACATAGAGTGGACCACTTTAATCTCATCTCAATGTATACCGGTATGCTTTTAACTGAAGAACCGGTATTCCAATTGGAGCACTTCGTGCCTTCGTGCGTTGGGGCGGTTGTAGAAGATGGCGACGCTGCTGAGACGATCGCCTGCGCTGCGGCTGCTGCAGAGACGCCATGGCAACCTGAAGAGCGCCTTCTCGGTGGTCGCGCAGACCAAGTCGGCGCTGAGTCTGGTCTCTGGAGCCTGCGAGCTGCCGCATCCGCAGAAGCGCGCGACGGGCGGCGAAGATGCGTGGTTCATCTGCTCCAACACGGTCGGCGTGGCGGACGGAGTGGGCGGCTGGGCGCGCAAGGTGAACTGCTTGGCTCTTGCATTAAGCTCTCCTGATGAAGGCCTACAGGTGAGACTAATGGATGCTGTTGGGATCTGGATAGGGCATTGACTCGGGCGAATACTCGCGAACGCTCATGAACTCGGCGCATGCAGCGCTGGGCTTGCTCGCCCCTGCGTCCACAGACGACACTCTGCCGTCGCCATTGGATGTGCTCAAGTACGCACACGGCAAAGCGCATGTACGTGGCTGTAGCTTCCCTCACGCATTCCGCAGGTGCAAGGGGATCTGTTAAACCGCTCCAGGTTCCGGTGCGAATGCTGACATGTGTATTAGTGCCAAGGAAGTTCCACGGCATGCATTGTCCAATTGCACGGTACTCTTTGCACCTTTACTCGTTGCATCTGATAATGGTTGACGCACTCACTGATCGCCAGCGCTCTCTGCTGCCCATTAGACGACGCGCTGCGTGCTGTCAACCTGGGCGACTCTGGGTTCCTGCTCTGCCGACTGCTGCCTGAAGAAGACAGCGAGGGCGGCGAAGAGCGGCTCAAGTGGCACGTGGTCTACGAGGCGCCGCACCAGTGCCATTATTTCAACTGCCCCTTCCAGCTCGGCTACGAGAACGGAGACATGGTACGTGATTTAATGTACCGCTCGGTCCATTCTCGAGACTCAATGATGCTGCTGGCAGCCAGAGAATGGTCAATTGATCGATCTTCCGACACAAGCTGGCGACCTCGTCGTGCTGGGCACGGACGGACTGTACGTGGGCTCAATTTCAGTCGATCGTGACGACGGCGTCCAGTCTACGCGACGCGTCTGTCCGTTCTGTGCGTTCTGTGTTGCTAGGTGGTGGCTGATCGTGCGTGTGTGCTGCTGGGTGCTGTGTCTGTGTGTAGCTTCGACAATCTGTTCCCAGCACAGATCACGAGTCTGTTGGATACGGTGCTGCCTTCAAGCCCCGAGATGGATCTGCAGAGCATGAGCAAGGTGGCCTCGTGCATCGCGCACACGGCGCATATGGCGGCCAAGGGCACCAAGAACGCCACGCCCTTTGCCCTGTCAGCCAAGCAGGCTGGATACCAGTACATGGGTGGCAAGATGGACGATATCACGGTCGTGACGAGCCTCGTGGCTGCCGCCACGTGAACTAATTCGAGCGGAGATTAGCGCCCGGAAGAGATAGATAGATGCCTGCACATGTAGCTAGATGCAGGAGGCGGCAGAGTGCGTATCGCAGGCAGATCCATTGCGCCGCGATTGAATTTCACTCGGGGATTCTGTAGATCGCTTGTCTCTCGGTCCATTTTCGAGTTTCTTTGCAGCAAAATCTGTGACGTGCGCGACCATTGGGCCTGGCGGTCTGACCACCTTTCAGCTGGCGATTTTAATTGGGGCGGCCTCTGGAATGCGTGCGCTCAGAGCATCCGTCCAAAGCGCCTCCGTCCGCGACGGCTCGTGCGCAAGAGCGGCCTCAGGTGCGCGACCTACACTTTCTTGGGGGCTTGCCGGAAGCTTTTCGCCGCCATGTCGGTTACAATTGCGGTGCGGGTACCGTTGGTGCGTTCAATAGTGGGCTGTGGGAGTTTATGTTTTGCTCTCTGTTCTTGAAACACTTCTGATGGTTTCCCCATGCAACTATGGCCACGTTGTTCACTTGAATCAGTACTTGGCTCCTGCTGACCAGCACACGTTGGGTTAAAATCAGGTTTAGTCGAGCGTGGAATGTACTGAGTTAACGGTATCTGCTGCACGTAAGGGATGGGACTCAAGTGCTCAAATGGCCGCCTCTTGCACGCCAGCTGGCGTACATCCCCCATCCGCTTCACCTTTTCTGTCCAATAGCTCGTAATTTACGTGCTCCGCTCCCTTTGGCTGAAATTTATTCGCAACGGTCTCAGCTAAACTGAACCGCTTACAGCAGCTTCTCCCCCCACGAATGTAAATTACCATGAACCGCCTCTCAGAATCGTCCGCCTTTGCCAAGAGGTGGTTATTTATTCTCCCTCACGCTCCTGCGCGTACACGGCACAAGCGGACGAAGCACCGCGACTCGACTGGCTTTCCTCCCCCTTTACGACGGCACCATCAGGTAAAAGGCCTTTACCGCCCGTCATTTCGTCGCTTCCGTCTCGATTGACAGACTGCGCGACTCACCATCGGCGTCCTGCCCTCGCTCTCAGTACCAGAGTGTCGGCGGTTCTCTCTCTGGTATACAGCGACCTCCATCTAGGCTCCTTCTCAACGCATCCGATGTGGACGCCGCAAAGAGTTCTCGTGGCCTGCGCAGCGCTCGTGTGTCTCCATGTGGTCTCGGCTGACGTCGGTACGTGCAGCATCATGCGTTTCCCCCTTGTTCTTTCCCTGATTTGTCTTGGCGTTTGTTTGCAGTCTGTCCCGATGGCCAGTACTCCGTGAGTGTGCTGGACGAGTCGGTGCAGTGCGTCGCAGGCACGCCGTGCTCGGGCACGTACTCAGCCAGCGGTCTCGTGCAGGGCGTGGGCTCCTGCCCCTCGGGCACGGGCTGCGCGCTTCTGCCCGACACGGTGATCATGGGCTGCGTGGGCTCGGGCCGCAGCGACATTACGTACGTGAACGCCGACGGCACGCTGACCAAGGACGGCAAGACCGTCTCGATCGCGTCTTCGACGGCCAGCAGCGCGGCGTCCGCGACCTCGACTGCCAGCAGCAGCTCCACGGCCTCGACCAGCAGCAGCTCCAAGGCCAGCAGCTCCAAGGCCAGCAGCACCACGACGTCCAGCGACAGCAGCAGCGCGACCCAGACCCAGACGACGGACAGCTCCACGACCACGAGCCCTGGCACGGTCGAAGCTAGCGACACGAGCGCCATGGACGACTCGGTCGTGATGACCAACAGCACCAGCAGCTCCAACTCCAGCTCCTCCTCTGGCTCGACGTCGGCCTCGGCTTCGGCCTCGCTCGGCTCTCTGTCGAGCTCCTCGTCCGGCTCTACGAACGTGTCCGACCCTACGACGACAGCCAATGCCAAGACGTCTTGGGACGGCTCCAAGATCAACGACGCGTCGGCCGAGTCCAACTCGTCTACGGTTAGCGGCGGCACGAGCATCGGAACGATCATCGCCATCGTGGTCGGCTGCCTGGCCGTCGTGGCCGTGGCCGCCGGCGCGCGACTCCTGCGGCAGAAGAAGGACCCGGAGATGACGACTCCTGCGGCGGCCGGCGAGGTCGGCGGCGACCTCGATGGCGACCTCGAGAGCTACGGCGGCACGGGCATGACGCCCAAGGAGAACGTGCTGTTGCTCTAGGCGCATGTACCAAAAGCAAAGCAAAAGAAACGTGGAGGCCGGCGGACGAAGCTGCGTACTTAGGTAGGCGACCACCACGACTCGGCGGGTGGGCGACACTTCTCTGTGTGTGAGTTGGTGTTTATTCATGTGGAGGACGAGGCTTTTTGGGCAGATCATTGTTAATTACTTAGCTTCCTCTTGAACGAAACACCGAGCATCTCCCGCGTGCTCTTCCATCATTTGTCTTTGTCCATACTCAATGATCTTGAAAGAGCATGCTGTCATGCCAGTTGGTGGGTTTTCCCACCATCACTGGTTTTACCACATGGTCTAATTCCTGATAAAACCTGCCACATATGGGCCTTCGCAATGGGAATCCTTTACATAAGACACGGGAGGGACTTGGATGGGACTTGCTTATATTGTGTTCATATTCCCTAGTTGGCCTTGGCCTTGCTGGCGTTCTTGGCGTCCTTGAGCGAGAAGATCTTGACGTTGTCGTCGTTCACGACGCCGTACTTGGCGTACAGGCGCGCCGTGTGATAGAACGACGACAGGATGGGCGCGTCGTTGCAGCGCACGAGCTCCGGGAAGGCCTTGGCGAAGTGGCTCGAGGCCTCGACGAGCTTGTAGTGCGGTATGATCGGGAACAAGTGGTGGATCTGGTGCGTGCCGATGTTGTGGCTCAGGTTGTCGATCAGCGCGCCGTACGAGCGGTCCACGGACGACAGGTTGCCCTTGACGTACGTCCACTCCGAGTCGGCGTACCACGGCGTCTCCTCGTCGTTGTGGTGCTGCATTAGAGAGATCACGTCAGTCAGCATGCTGCCCATGATGGCTCAATGGCGTTAATGGACTTACCAGGAAGGTGGTGATGACCAACATGGAGGCGAAGACCAGCAGCGGCGCGTAGTAGTACAGCGTCATGGTCTTAAGGCCAAGCACCGTCGTGAGGTAGATGTAGAACGCCAGGAAGCCGAAGAGCACGCCGAGCGAGATCACGACAGCAGCCACGCGACGCATGAACATGGGCTCCCACTGCAATCACAACTCCGTCAGTCTACAGGCCAACACAGCAGCAGAGAGCTAGGCCATTGGAACGTACCGGGTTGAAGTGGTTGAGCTTGCGCGGCGGGAAGCCGAAAACGAGGTAGGCGAACCAGGCTAGACCGGCCGAGAGCGTGAGGCTACGCGAGAGCGCGTGCTCGTCGCCGTTGCGCTGCGGGTAGAAGATCTCGTCGCGGTCGATGTTGCCCGTGTTCTTGTGGTGGTGGCGGTGGGTCTGCTTCCACGACTCGAAGGGCGTGAGGATGATCGAGTGCATGAGCGTGCCGACGCAGAAGTTGAGCAGGTGGTAGCGCGAGAAGGCGCCGTGGCCGCAGTCGTGGCCGACCGTGAAGAAGCCCCAGAAGATGATGCCCTGCAGGAACACGTAGCTCCCGCACAGCGCGGCGTCCACGACCGGGTAGCTCTGCACGAGCTCCAGCGAGCGCAGCGCGGCCAGGGCGACCACCATGCCGCCGGCCAGCACCAGCGAGCGCACGGTGAAGTAGAGCGACAGCGGCAAGTTGGCCTCGAAGCAGTGGCTGGGCAGCTGGCGCTTGATGTCCGTCAGCGACGGGAACGCGTAGGGCGTCGCATCGGTGGAGGCCATGGCTGCAGAGGGATCAGATCTCTCTCGGGCGCGAGTACGGGAGTGAGGCAGCCAGCTTCATCCACTCGATCACTTGCGCATGCGATCTTGCGACCCTGCACCAGCGGTTGCTGTTTTAAACACTTTACATACATTTCCTAAGTGATGTGGTGTTTTTAATCATGACGTCAGGTCGGCTCGTGGAAATATGAAATCGAGCTGTACCGCCGAATTCAGGAAACGCGTGGGCGTTTTTTACCCTAATCATGTTTCTAGATCGTAAAACGTAGGCTTGTAGAAAGCAAAAAGTGCGGATTTAGAGACGATGATGGCTAAAATTTGGGTGGGACAAGTTGGTGTAAACGCCAGCAATTTCGTGAGAAGCCATCCTCCGGTGGGACAAATGAAGAGCATCTTCCCCCGCTAGAGTGCCACTGGTCTTGTGAATGACGATCATCCAGACCGCAACCTGATTTATGGACGCACTGTTGAGCTATTAGAGCATTCAGTCACTATTATAGTAAGTTAGCTCAACAATGAGAGAACTCAAGAGCTTATTGACTGATAGAGAGGAACAGCTTCCGCAGGAACTGCCTGTGTCTCAGTCTTTTAAAATCCAAATGGAGACTTCTTCTGCCAGGGGTTTTGTGTCATGCAGGCTGGAATTGCACAGTCAGCAATTGGAACGACAGTCTCAACACACGGCGCAGGCAGGCAGAAGCCTCATGCGGACGAAACCACATTCGAATAGGCGGCAGAGCTCATCTGCTATTCTAGGCCGGAGGACCAGCTCAGGGCCATGCACCCTGATGAAGCGGAAGCCAGGTACCTGGTAAGACTTGATTCTTCACTCGTGTGAGTCGTTTGCCGAGGAGGTCAATTAATTCTTTGCTGGGTGACTGCATTACTGTAGCATAATATGCTAATGCGGTCATAAATTTATTATGTTGTGCCGATTCGGCTTCACCATTTCTTTGCTGATCAATGCTCCGAAAAGCGTTGCAACTGATGATTTGGGTGTACACTGATTGCCGCCGTGGGCAGTGCGCGATGTGGGCCAGTTCTTTGTTCTTTACTCGATATTTCTTCTGGGCTGCAGTGGCGCGCTTTACTTGGTTCTCCACGATTGCCGACACGTTCATTACAGTACTACTCTTATGGATGGAAGTGGGTATATTTCCAAACTGCTTGTGTCGTGATCATGCTGCTCAATGTTCTGATTGCTATGATGTCCACGTATTCTCCGAAATCAGCAGTATTGGCTTCAACAGGCTGAGATCATTTTGCGATCAAACAAGAGTTTATTTCCGCAAATTGATAGCGAAAAGTCCAGAAGTGTGCGGAAACAAAGTGAAATTCTGCGCTGATGGTAGGAAAAGAGCCTCTTTCCCCTGAAATGGAACTTCAAAGACAGAGAGATGCATCAAAGCGGGCATTTTTCGAGAGATGGACAACAATATCAAAAGAGTCGATACAAGTAACCAAGATTGAATATGCACGTGTGCTCAAATCAAAATGACTGAGATAAACAAATGATGGTTTATCGCATGAGTGAAAAGCTGCACGTCAAATTTTGCTCACTTCTGGATCTCCAGCGAATCCGCTTGGTTCTGTGAAAAGTCTTTAGACAACAAGCGACGTGAGTCAAGTTGTTTTTCTCGAAAGACAACTGAAAAAGCCAGAAGACGAAGAAGTCATGAGCCAGAGCAAACCAGCACCAGCAGCACTGTCATCTGACCCACTGACGCCACTAACTAGTGCCATGGCGCTGCTTTTTAGTAGCGATACATCGGACATTGACGATGATGAAGAGATCGCGATGGAGCTCTATCGCGAGCAGTTGCGCAACACGGACCAATTGGCTTTGGACGAAGCCATTTCGCTCAGTTTCAATGAACTGGAGTTCCAAAAGCTCCTGCGCAAGGAGAAAGATCAACAGCCAAGATGAAGATGCATTTGAGCTAGTCTCAATGCCGAGCGAACTGGAAGAGAAGCCAGCGGCCAAATGCTTCTGCTGCTTGGAGCCTGTGGAAGATCAAGCTAAATGCCGAGTGATGCCTTGCGCGCACATGTACTGCTTGGTGTGCATTTCCATTCGCTGCCGAATGGGAATTCGGGATCGTGCACTTGTGCCTGCGCAATGCTGCAAGAAAGAGTTTCCAGTGGAGTTCGTGAAGGAGGTGCTCTCTGCTGAAGAAATTGAAGAATACGTACGTTATGTCAAAGAGAAGGAGCTGCAGTCGGTGGAGCTGCAGTCTGGCATGGAGTATGCGAGCTTCGTGAATTGCATTGGCGGTGTACAGTGCCCTGATTGCGGTATTGGCGTGACACACATCGGTGGCAGCAACCACATGCAATGCATCTGCGGTAAGCATGTCTGTTTTCAGTGCGGCATAGCTTGGAATTCGTGCCCGTACGACTTTTAGGCTTTGACCAGCGACAGTGATTGATCCTCGCTCTGCGTAATTCCAAAATAATCTGCTTTCCTGTCATTTGCTTCTGAATTCTGTTTTTTACGCATTTTCAAGTAATCAGCACATACGAGTCGTTTTGAGTGCCACCAGAGCAGGGCCGTGACCGCTGTCTGTATCATAAAGTCTCTTTTCTTCCGTGTGTCCTCGTTGCTGCAAGAAAGCAGTGGAGGTCTCAGCTAAAGAAATTGAAGTGTACGTGCGTTATGTAAAGAAGAAGGCACTGGAGCCGCAGTCTGGCACGGAGTACTCGAGCATCGTGAAGAGCAATCAGCATTTCTGTTTCTGGTGCAGCCTAGTTTGGAACATGTTTATGCGTTTTTTTAGCGACAGATTCTATCTCTCGATTCTCTTCGTAACACCACAAAATAACCAGCTTTTACACGAAGAATGCCGTACAAAACGCCACTAGCCTTTCGCCGGAACCTGTGCAGCCTTCGCAATGTCTCAGCATCTGCATGTGTTCACTCAAAATGCAGACAAGCACCACAAACGACTCGTTTGGCCAAAATTGTGTCGAATGTTTATTTTCGATCAAGGTTTATTTTCAATCAGTACCGTTTCAAGTTTGAACTGTTTTGAGCAGTGGCTTTTGAAGCATTTCCAATTGAGACACGCACTTGAAGCAGCGTTCGTTGATCGCAAAGACCCATTCAGAGACCATGACTCCAGGTCAGACGGTAGTTGAAGAGACCGTAGCGTCTTGGGTGAGCTTTGACGATATTGAATTCGACGCTATTACTGCCAGCATCACGTAAGTACATACCAGCATTAAACCAGCACATGGCGTATATTCAGGCCGTGCTTCTTGAAAACAGAATGAATCGCCGAGAGCTCAGCAATCCCTTCATTCGGTGCAAATCCGACGACTCCACGCTGCTGCATTACTTCGCGAAGGTCGATGACTGTGCGGAGCTCTTGGCATTTTTGGTAGAGGCTGGGATTCCAGTTGATGCTATCGATAATTGTGGCTTGACACCGTTGCACGAAGCTGCACAAGCTGGACTACTCTCAAACTGCAAGGCGCTTTTAAAACTCCAAGCGAAGCCAAACGTGATGTGCAACGCACACTCAACACCTCTGCTTGCGGCCATTAAAGCTGAAAAGCCAGTCGTGGCTCACTGGCTGCTGAATTATCCGGATGCATGGGACCAGCGATGGGACAACACTCTTTTCGAATCCCTGCTGCAGTATACGCCGTCGATCGTCGTTTCGTTCATGGACAAATTCGCCACGGAGCGAGGTACCGGAGACAACGGCGCTCCCGTTTTTTGGTTTAAAGACATCCGCTTGATCTACGGCCAACCGGACGTGGCAATGGATCAAACGGCATTGGCCATTGCTGCTCGCTTGCATAAAAAGAAGAACGTGCTCTGGCATCCGATCATGGAATACGTCGCCTTTGTCAAGTGGGCTTCTTACGGCGAATTCGAGTTCTACAAAGAGTTTCTGGCCTACTTTGTGCTGCTGCTTTTGTACTATATTACGACAATTTGGGCTCACCCCAACTGGAACTCGTTGAAGGACAAGACAGACATCCTGGTGCTTGTATTACGGGTCATTGCGTGGGTTTTGTGTGGACATTTGCTCGTGAACGTGGAGTTCAAGGAGTTTTATGGACACCGCTGGAAGAATTACTTTAAATCTTTCTGGAATTGGATCACTTTAATCGCGTACGGAACTATCCTTGTGACGATCCCATTAGAGTTTATAGGCGGATCAACCGATTCCGCGCGTCGCAGCTTGTTGGCCTTGATTATGGTAACACTCTCGCTGAATATGCTGCAGTATCTGCAAATCTTTAAGTCGACTGGCTTGCTGATCGTCATGATGGGGGATATGATTCGCGACGTGACTCAGTTTTTCTGGTTTTATTCCGTCTTTCTCATGGGCTTCAGCGCTGCATTCTACTTGCTGTTTCAAGGTGCGGCCGGATACGAGAACTTTGTCAGCTCATTTATCACGGTGCTTCTCATGCTCTTCGGTCAGGTGACGTACGATCCGTTTCGCGATGCGCAAGGGTGGATTTGGCACATGGGCAACTTGCTTTTGCTGATTTATCTCGTGACAGTCGTGGTCATGCTGCTCAATATCCTGATCGCAATGATGTCTGCCACCTACTCTCTCGATTCGAGTGCAGCAACAGATCGAGTAGCGGTTTGCTGCGCGGAAATTATCCTCCGCTTTGAGATTTCACTGTCAGAAGCCGAGCGTAAGAGGAAATATTTTAGCCTTCTGCCCAGCGAAGACGCCACTCAATTTGATGCGACGGCCGCGGTGGCAAACACAGACAACGTCTTGGTTGTTGACGTCGAAGATAAAGTCAAAGCTTCTGAAGGTAAAATTCGCAGGAAGTCTATGAACCCGTTAAAGCAGCTGCGAACGAACGCGTCGAACCTCGTCACAGCTTCAAAGCTTCCCACGGCCAAAGTTCAGGTTCTCGACGAGCTGAAGTCTCCAGAGGTGGATAAAGATGCGATCAGGACGACAGCCGTCATCAAATCTGCCAATTTGCTTGAAATGCGTGCTCACAAACGTCAGAAAAAAGAATTGGCATTCTTGAAAGATGGGCTCCACTGTCTTGAGGATTGGGAGCGACGCGAAGAAGCTCCTCCGACGGCAGAGATCACTGCGAAGCTTGATCAGCTTACGGCTCTTCTTACAGGGACGATTGAAGACTTCAAAACCAAACAGCAGCGGTGCAATTGTACTCCTAGCAAGGAAAATTAAGATCCAGGTTGATTTCAGCGATGTTGCGCTCCACTGAATCACTTTTTCCTTACATGAATTCATTGATTGTGATAGCACTCATCAATCCCCATTGCATACGAAAACAGGAAATAAACTCTTTCGAAAACCAACTTTGGCCATTAATACATAATTCGCAGTTATTAATATAGTTTCAAAACAAAGTTGAAAGCGAATGTTCGCCAAAGCGAATCACATTGAGCTCACGCATTAAAAATCACACCAAAACCAGGAGCCACAACTGACAGTGGCCAACTAATGTACCGTAACCAAAAATAACCTCGCTGCTGCTTTCGCAGTTGATAGAAGCCGTCGTCTGGGTTTCCAGCCACTAGAATCACACGCAAATGCGTTCTAGGATCGGTACTTCTGTGGAGGAACTTTCACTGCCATAGTTGGTCTCGTCCTTCGTCATGGCAGCTTCTTGCTCAGCAAGCATGAGCACGTGTTTGCGCATTGAGTAGCCAACGATACCCACTAGCAGCATGGAACCGGTGGCTCCAACAATCAGCAGAACAACCTTGGTTGTGTTCTGGCCATCACCTTCAGACAAAAGAGACGACACGTACTTGGCCGAATGGCCCGAGTAGACCCAGAGCACTGAGAACGGCAGGCCTGTCAGTAAGGCGGCCGATACAAACACCAGAATGGACACGTCGAGTACGCCCAGTCCGTAGTTCTTGATGGCGATGGGGAAGATCGCAATGCGCGTGAGGAACACGATGAGCACCTGCTTCTTGCGCACGAGAGCGCGGAAGGCCTGCCAGGCCGGATGTGCGCGATCCATGAAAGCCAGTACTCGCTCTCTGCAGAGATAGCGACCGATGAGGAACGACGCTATTGTGCCCAGCAGCTTGCCAGTCGTGGCCAGTAGAAGACCGAGCCAGAAGCCAAAGATGTATCCAGCCAGCAGCTCAAAGACTGTAGATGGGAAGCTAAGAGTCAAAGCGTCAGTATCAAGGCCAATCGCTCTCGTGGTTGGACACAGGACGCTACCACAGAATCAGAAAGATCGCGAAGCTAGAGACGTAGACGACTGAACCGATGAGCTTGTGGTGCTAGCAAAGGCACTAGAGTCAGTTGTCTTCTATTACTTACTAAGCAGCCATTGAGAATCCGTACCTGGACCCAGTTGACCATGCTCACAAAGGCGTCAGTGTGAGCAAAATAGACCATCGCGACAAAGATCGCGGCGCCAAATGTCAGAGACAGGACTGCGCAGAGCACGTGGCGGCGCGTGACCACTGGAGAGGAACTGTCGCAAGCCACATCGCCATGGACTTGCGCTTTGGCCACAGGAGCGTATTCTGAGCGCATGGAGGTAGGGCGGAGGGTCGCTTGTGCCCATTCCTGAGATCTTGAGCCAGTACTACCACTACCTTAATAGTGCGCTCATTGATTTCAATCAGACGTTGATTGTCAATGCGAGTGCAGTCTGATGATATGATGTGAATCTGCCTTTGGACACCGGTCCCAACAATCTTCTCCGGCAACTGCAGTTGGGTACAGAGGTGAGTTCTCTTGGATCCCTATGCCTATTTGAGTGGTCAATCTTGGTACGGAAGGAAATACACTGACACGAACTTCACGCTTCCGAATCGCTCAAGCTCGAGAAGCATTATAGAAGCAAGTGCAATTTTTGGAGCAAAATGCAATCCAACGTGAAGCGTTGTGTTGGGTGTTTGGGCCACCTGGCTGCTGTGGTGCATTCAATACTGAAAGTGCCAGAAAAACAAAGCAGGAGAAACTCACACGAAACTAATAAGTCTTTAAATAGCGATGGCTCCGTTTCACAATCGTTGCCACACGGAGAGACTCTTCAGAGTTGAACGTCTTGTGCTGACCTCAATCCTCATTTATTACGTAAACGCAAGCTCCGGGGTCTAGCTTGAGCTCCAAGCCTCCAAGGTTTCGCCAAATGGTCGAGGGCCAGCATCTCGAGACAAAGGATTGGACTGTCTTGTCAAACGAAAATTCGACGTGATTGCTGCCAAGATAGCGTACGTCTGGCTTCATCACCCCTTCGAATTACATCCTTCCATGCTAAAGTTTTATGATTGACACTTAGCGCTGGCCCTGTCGAAGCCATTGCCGAGCTTGAAAACCCATTCATTCGACGTGAAGAGGACGGATTCACACTTTTGCATTTCTTCGCGCACCGAGGGCACTCGGATGAGCTGCTAGTTCATCTTCTTGATTTTGGGATTCCAGTCGATACCAAAAATTATATCGGCGAGACTGTGCCTTTTACAGCTGCCCAACAAGGAAAATGGGCTTGTGCAAGTTTTTGATTTCACGCGGAGCAAGTCTAGATGCTAAGACAGACTTGGGTTTCACGCCGCTGTTTGCGTCGAGTCTATCAGGCAACGTTGACCTGGTGATGTGGATATTAGAATAATCCAGAGCAGATCGCCTTCACTGGGATGACGTTCTGTTTACTGCTTTGATGGAGAAGACCCCAGATGCGGCCGATGCATATTTGGGCAAGTTTGTGATCGAGCACGGCTCAAATCCATGGGGGTTTAGTATCGTCGAGTACTATGATTTGTGCTTGATTTATGGCGGCACGTCTTCGTATGACGTTAACAGCTCTGCACTAGCTACTGCCGTCGAATATGTAGGGAACAAGAACGTTCTGACCCATCGCATTATGCGATACATCGTGAATGTCAAGTGGGATACGCTAAACAATATTTTCCTGAGAGAAGCATACGCGTACTGGGCGCTGCTGCTGTCATACTTCGTGACAATTCTTTTCGGGGCCCCAGATTGGATCGACCTCAAGAGCTCCAGTGCTTATGGTGTCATGGTATTACGAGCGTTTTCTTGGCTCTGCTGTTTGTACCTTGTGATTTTTGTCGAGCTCAACGAGCTCCGTGTCGGCCACTACTTCAAATCTTACTGGAATTGGCTCCATTTAATCGCATACGGCGCGATTCTTGCTTCTATTCCTCTCGAGTTTATCGGCAGCTCAGTGAGCCCGGCACGTGATGGGTTGCTTGCTTTCATCACTGTCTCGCTTTGGTTGAACGTGCTACAGTATTTATGCATCTACAAGAAGACTGGCGTGCTGATCGCCACAATGGGTCGCACGATGCAAGTCGTGGGCCAGTTTTTCGTGCTCTATGCGATTTTTCTGCTTGGCTTCAGCGGTGCGCTTCATTTGGTTCTACATGGCTCTGTCGGATACGAAAACTTTGTGAGCACGTTCATAACAGTCCTGCTCATGCTCTTTGGGAATCTGACTTATGATCCCTACAGCAAACGCTAATGGGTGGAAGTGGATTATTTCGAATCTGCTGCTGATTGTTTATCTAATTTGCGCCGTTATTGTATTACTGAATGTTCTGATTGCTATGATGACCACATCCTACGATTTAGTCACACAAGCTGCCGAAGAGCAGTACTTGCTCCATACAGCCCAGACAGTTCTTCGTATCGAGCGCTCACTTCCTCAAAGTGTACGAGAACAACTTTACAGTAAGCTAATTCCGCGTATAGATGAGCACAAGGCTACGTCGGGCGCCACTTTGTCAGCTTGTCCTAATGCTGACATGAAAGTTACTGGCACATCAGCATGTGAAAATGAACGGCGAACAAAAGACAGCAAAGTCAAGCCGACCGACCGACCTCTAGCAGATTCCAGCGCTAAGATTGCGTCTATCTTTTCAGTTCCAAAAAGTTTCCTCCAGCCCAAGCGTCTGGAAGATGGTATTTACTGGGATTGGGCTTTGAAAGACGAAAAAACTCTATCGTCTGGCATGGAGGTATTAATACGCTTCAATGCGCTGCAGACCAGCATGAACAAAAAGATGGAGAGTATGGAGGCGTTGAATTCTCAAATTGAAATGCAGATTCGCGAGCTTCAAGCCTCCGTAAGCGAGGAAGTGCAAAGCATGCGAGCGTCGAATTTGCAGATGGCGACGCAGCTACGTGAACTCACTGCAGCCATCATGGAGCTACAGACGCTGTACGCGAAGTGATTGCGTAGACGCAGCGTATATCAAAGTCATGACTGGTAGATATTGCATGTGATGAAGCATTGCTTCTTTGGTCATCAAGTGTGATCTGTGTGTAGTGAAGCTCTACTCCGATATCAAACTGGAGGGAGCGTTATATTGGCAAATAAAGATCATAATTACAACGTGGGAGTCGCTTCAAACGCGACTGGCATCGCCAAGACAGGCGACTTGGCAGTCTTCTTCCTCCTCGTCTTGATCAGAGCAGAACCACTTGGTGAGCGCCCACGAGAGTCGCGCAACGATCGGCAGGAGTATCAGCCCCACCAGCCAGAGACCGGCCACAGCCAGTACGAACAGCGTCGGATGCGACTCGTAGGTCAGCGAGCCTCCAATGAGAGCCACCTTGTAGCCGCCGATAGCTTGCACCGGTAGAACGACCAGCCAGGCCAGCAGCATGAGGCTCACGAGGCCGATCAGGAACTTGACGACCACGAAGTATCCAATCGCGAGTGCGATCAATTGCGGCAGCGAGTGGCGATCGGTGAGCGAGAATCCGTTCTGGATGACTGGATGCAGCTGCATCGTGGGCTGCTTGCAGGGCACAGCGTTGGCCAATTGCACGTCGAGCCGCGCCAACACATCGACGGTCAGTGCCAGGATCTGCAGGATCGCGAGGCCGAGGCAGCAGAGCGGGAGGAGCCCCACGCCCAGAGCCACGCCCAGCACCACGATGTAGAAGCCGGCCATGCCCAGCGCCGCGTTGAGCGCGTGGAAGAGCACGTATCTCGGCAGACGCAGGTACCAGGGCAGCAATGGAGCTAGAGGCTCAGGTGGCTCCTGCTCCACGATCACGACCGGCTCGGCCAGCGCTGTGAGCACCATGGCCACGGGCTTGATGGGGCCCGTGACCGAGTCGCGGCGGCTAACGCGCGTGCCGTCGGCCACTCGCACGGCCGGCGGCGTGGACGGGAAGTCGTAGTACACGACGTGGCACTCGTCCATGGGCGGCTCCTTGAGCTTCTTGGTCTCCATTACGACGGCGGAAGGAGAATGGAAAGAACACTTGAACCCATGGCCAGCCATATGGTACGGTGTACCCATACGGTAGTGGCCAAGAAATCAGGTGTGGCGTGCCTGTTTATTGTGACAAAATGGGTATATAGGGAAGTTAACCACAGTACACAATGGAAAATACAGCAAAGGCTGGGAATATATTAGAAATGTATCCATTTATACTACGGAAAGATTCGGATGCGAGTCAGAAGTTGCGCAGAAGCGTCTGGTGAGATGCCACGAAGCTCTGGCCACGAGATAAATCCCTGCGACACCCAGCAGCCAGAAGCCCAGGAACACGAGCACGGAGACCAACTGCAGCTGGGTGATGCGCTCATCCACAATACAGTCGACCACTGTGGCGTGGGCGCCCGTGAGCAGCTGGACCGGCAGAACAATGGTCAGTGCCAGCTCCACGACACTGAGAACTGAGACGAACGGCTTGACCATCAGGAAGAACGCGATATGGGTCATCTGCTCACGAGAGAGCTGAGACGCGTCCATGCAGCCAGTCTTCTCTTCGGCTAGAGAGTACGGTTCACATGGCTGCAGCTGCTGGAGACCGATCGAGTTGGCCAGTTCAACATCCAGCCACGCGAGCGCATCGACCGTGACGCAGACCACCTTGAGCACCGCGATCCCGAGACAGCACAGCGGGAGAAAGGCGACGCTGAAGAAGAGGCCGAAGGCGACCGTGAAAAACGCCGCAATGCCCAGAACCGCATTCATAGCGTGGAAGAACAGGAAGCCACGGATAAAGTGCGCGTTTCCATGTCGTGACTCAGCATCGTGGGTAGCGATGTTAGTCTTGGCTTTTGATTCTTGAGAGAGGGAGAGAGCCAAGTAGTCGCACTCGTTCTTCATCGCTCTGGTGCTTGAGTGGGTAGAACCGAAAGTGCCTGAAGTGCAGTCAAGCGAGGGACGTAATCTGTTCAGACTAATCATTGTAGTCAAGCCGGACTAATCGCAGATGACATCTGTTCGGCCGATTGTGGCTTGGCTCTGTCCGTGCATGTTTGGACCTCCAATGACACTTGGCAGCGAGAGTGGGTACAGTAAGCCCAGGAGATGTAGGCGATTTGTACGTAGCCGCTGCATACAGGTTCCTGCGCCACATTGTAGCGCATGTGGCTGCAGCTTCAGCAGATGAATACAGCATGAACTATTCTCATTCGTTTCAGAGAAGCGTGCCGAATGAGAACGTGATTTGTCCGATCTTTCTCCGCGACCGTCGCATTTTTGTGCCAATAGACTAAACCCCTTCCAGGATATTAGTCTGACTATTAAGAGTGTTGGTCGATGTTTCAGACTCGATTATTTCGAGAATATATTGTCAAAGCCGCCGTAGTTGAAAATGTAGGCCCAAGGACCTCTCACCAATACGCGCGAGATCGTTTTCGTCCTTGCAACTCACGGGCGCCTTGCTGAACTGGTGTCGATGCGCTTCCTGTACTCCCCACTAGAAACCGCGCTCCGCAATCCTGTGAACTCAATATATTTCCAGTATTACGTTTCAGAAACTCAAGACCGAATGAGCACAAAGGTGTAACTCAATGGGAGTTGCTGACTACGTATACTCGGTCTGCGATGGGAGGCAGCGCCTGTAGTTCTTGGTCAAGTTGGTGGTGCTTTCAGTATTCAGCCTAAGCAATAATGCCACGCCAAAGCGATCACTCATGATTAGAAATCTGTTGAATTAGTGCCAGCAGTGATGGGGCAAATATGTTTGCTCGAACGAATTAATGCGACTTGGCTGGGCAAGCTTAGGTGATTGATCGGAACGTCGACGAAGCACTTGAAAATCGTATACTGCTCATGGAATCATCGGGCCATAGCATTCCACGTGACTGCGAGAGATACCGACAATAAAAACTGGGAAGTGTTTAGCATGGTCAGCTGACGAGCAGTCATGATCCAGTGCTGTACATCATTATAATTTACCTGTTGAATCTCCAAATCCGTCTCTGATCTCTGAGTGAAACCTTTTTTCGGAGCGGAGTCCGCCGCATTGATCATTCGCCTTGCGGCGATCTGGGTTTGCTGTAATTTCAAGAGGGTAATTTGAATTTAATTGTGCGTGACACACGCTTTTACAACTGTGAGCCCTTGGTTTTCATTTACTATTCAAAAGAGCGGTCTTAGGATTGGATTCGTACCCTTGAAAAGAAATGAATTTCTCTCATACAGTGTATATATTTGCAAATCGATAAGCGTGCACAGAAAAATCAGCTCATGGGCAAGAGCTGCGAGATCTTAGCGGACTGTTTCACACAGCTTGACTCTCCTGATTCACTTCGGTGGCGCAGAACCGTCTAGTAAAAAGCCAAGCAACTCTTGCCACGAGTGGAATTCCAGCGACGCCCAGCATCCAAAAGCCCATGATCGCCAGTAATTGCAGCTCTGGTTGGGTAATACGCGCCGTCACAAAGTTCAGATGTGTCGTATCGGCTCCCGTGAACACCTGAAGAGGCAATGCGACGGCCAATGCAAGTGCCACAAAGCTCAGAACTGAGACGAGCGGTTTGATCACCAAGAAGTACACGAGATGGATCATGAGGCCCCAGGTCAGGCCAGATATATCAGTGCATTCGATCTTCACGTCAACATCGCTTTGGATATCAATTGGCTCATGCGGCTGTAACTGTGGCGTGCTTGGAATTGTGTTTGCCAGCACAACATCGAGCCACGCGAACACATCGACGATCACTGCGACAAACTTGAGCACTGCGATCCCGAACCAGTGCAGTGGAAGCATCAGGATGGTGAAAAAGAGCCCAAACGCGACAGCAATCAACACATAATGCTCAGCATCACGTTTACGCAGTGAAAGATCAGGAATCCGAAGGGAACGGTCACGTAGTAGCACATGAGGCTCTTGTCCAGCTGATCTGGGGTCCAGGTCGCTGATTTGGTGGGTGCTGGATTTGAGCCAGGGAAGTTGACATACTTGCACTCGTTCTTCATTCTTGGCTTAGGGTCGGATTGGAAAGTGGTCTGCCTCATACCGTCTCCTGAGCTAGTCGCAACAATGTGGGTGCACTTAATGATTTTAAAGCTGAGTTTTCAGAGCGTGTGACACCTGAAATAGGACAGAGAATTAAAGGATGCTCGCGTATTTTATCTCTATGCTGAGGATTTCAGAGGAGGGCAGGATGCGCTCGGTGCCCATCTCAATCCAGGCGTACGATATCCACAATGCGAATATCGCTCGCATCTGGAAAAGTTATCTTTATGTTAAGATTTTGCGTTGTTTCAGTCTGTCGAGACGCTTGCTGCAGAGAAATGCCTTAAAAAATCAGTTCTACATGACATTTTGTGGCGTATGGAATTAAGAGCTTGTCTGTCTTTATAAAATACGCACACAGTATATCAAAACATCACTACATTAGTGGCCGAACATCAACGTCCCACCATGCTAAACTGTTCAAAAGTGGATCATGAATGCTCATCAGCTGGCCATTCGAGCTCAGCTGAAAGACCTTGCCACTACCACCTTTAGAGTATTTCTCAGTCACTTGGAACGCCATAATCCGATGATTCCACAAAGAATAGACGAGTTTCAAGTGCTTTGTCGACGATAGGATAAGCCAGTCGTCTATCGACACCAAGTAGCAATCGCCCAGTACGATATAACCCAGCCGTACTAGCTCGTAGGAGCTTAAGATACTTTTCCCCTTATGACCGCCATTGTAGGCACTGAATCGTCCGATGCCACCAACATTGCATGCTCGGATCTTGAGCGTGATCTCGGCGTCACTCCATTTGTGAGCACGTGATCGCGTGCTGTTCAGTCTCATGCTTTCAGATGAAAGCAGTGATAGAATGCTGACCGATAGCACCAGCAACTTGGCCCAGAGAAGAACTGATGCATTGCCTCCCATCCGCAGAGCGACGTCAGCAGTCAGCATATCAACTGAAGTCAGCTGCTCGAATTCGCCAGAATCCACTTTTGTGCTCATCCGGCCGCCGAGTTCGAGCAACGTACTGGAGGAAATATACTGGCGAAAGTAGTGCATGCAGGTTAGAGTCAGGATAGTGAATGGGAAGACCCAGTCGTTCATGCGTCTACGAAGCAGCCGTGCAACCATATTCAGTAGACTCGCATAGATGAGAACGAAATCCACGATGGACGGATACATGACAAACCAGGCATCGGCCAGTCCCTTTTGAGGTCCTTCAAAGGCGCAGCCGACTGTGAAAAACGCGGCGAGAATCATCTTCATCCGGGGCATCATCGCGATCGGCAGGTAAGTGAAGCTGTGGGCATGCGCGATGCTTCCGACTCCAGCGCTGTGCCAGCTACTGACGCCTTTGCTGTGGCCTCGATGCAACACCAGCATGGCCACCATCCACCGACACAGCAAGAACATGACTGACATATTGGAAAGAATGGAGGCATAGTCGTAGACGCACGTCACGACATTCACGCCAGTGGCTCTGTAATAGAACAGACCAAAGCGCGAGCCGTTGGAGATGGCGATCGACGTCTGTGTCGTCAAAAACTCAATAGTCGCAAGTTCAGCTGTCCATGTGAAAGGCATAATAGTGGTCGAGCAGGCGGAATTGATGAGGCAGACGAGCTCTTGCTTAGCAGATGGATCAAAGTAGCGAGGGAACAGTCCGCTGGTGTTGCCGGTTTCCATCGCAAGGATATCGCTGTACCAGCGCATGCCTTGTGTATCTTCGTACCATCCATTCTTCCACAGACCACCAGGACGTCCAAGCCATTCAATTGTTTGCGCCTCGCGGACTGCACGACTGACGCCGGCGAGATACTTGGTTGTCATTGTGGGGTCTTGGTACTGACCATGGAGTCTGAAGACGCAAGCGTGGCCATCCCATGCAGGGATCGCGCTTCGGGCCGCAATTCCATTGTCCCAATACGGCATGATGAGGAACGGAAGCGCATTCGGGATGTTCTTGAGTGTGCTTCCGTCCATGATGCGGAGACTATCGCGCGTCAAGTTGCCGTACCCGAGATCCTCGCAGGCTTGGAACATGCCGTCCAATGTCTTGTTCACGAGACGACACGTTTGCGTCCACTGTCGCTTGGAAGGCTCACTGAGCACGAGGCCTGTGCGATGCACGACTCGATAGCCATGGATGGCAGCCCCACTCGAGTCCTCCACGATCGTGCTTCCAGAATCCATGGCGTCATTCAGACTGACGGCCTTGAAATTCTTCCCGCGACGCACGCACGCGACCAATCTGTCGCTGTAAGGCTCGTCATTGCTGCCTGGGATGTTGTACAGGCCTTGCGTCACGTCTCGCCCATACAGAACGAAGGCTTTGCCTGACACCGACTTGCGGATCGCGGTCAGAAGCTGCAAGAGCATTAAGAGCATGATGAACAGCCATAGACACCAGTTGAACAAAGCCCCAGCGAGCTGCAGTAGAGAAAGAGATCGCGCGTGGGCGACCTTGGCAATGTGGCTTCCTTTGGTCGGTTCATTTGTCTCCCTCTGCTTGACTTTGATCTCGAGCACCGGAGCCACGCGCGGCATAACAATCGAAATGCATGGAGGGTGCTAATTTCAGCCAAGGGGTTTCACCTACGAATGTGCTATTTATTATCTTGGTTGTTCGTGTTTTTGATCCGTTCTTATGAGAATTATATTATTGACAAACGGCTAGAGCTTCTGGCAGGCGGCGATGTCCGTGCTTCAGATGTCTCCTTTGATATTGCTTTGGATCTGATGGGGTCGTATCCAGAAGATATTTAACCATATGTATCAAACCACAATGCTGAGAATATAACGCATTGGTTTATGATGATATCCTATCATCCTTATCTTATCCCCCAAACAAAAGCGACTGATTGTTTGCCCAGCCGCAAGAGACCACGAAGAACGCCAAGCAAACCAATAGATACAATATACAGTATTAGTTTTCGGTATATTAGTCATATATGACAGTAATGTTTCGTAAATTGCACCGGTAATTTATCGTCGATTATTCTGGAGAAAGATCTCCTTCACATTCGCTGAGCCAGCACAACAGCGTCTTGTGACGTGCCACGAGACTGTCGCTCCAATTGGAATCGCCACGACGCTCAACACCCAAACGCCCACAGTTACGAGCATCCGCAACTGTGGCTGGGCGACATGCGTGGTTATGCAATGGATCACCGTCACATCGCCGTGCATGATGAGCTGGATTGGCATGACGACAGACAATGCGAGCACCACAAAGCTCAACAGCGAAACCAGTGGCTTGATGAACAGGAAGTACGCGATATGGGTCGTGACTCCAGCGGTGGTATCCACTTCACCTTCGCTCTGGATCGCACTCGTTTGACTTGACGGCAGCAGCGGCATCTGGCGTGGGATCGTATTGGCCAGTGCGATATCCAGGAACGCGAGCATCTCAACGGTGAAGGCGATCAACTGGAACACTGACAGCCCACACAGGCAGAGAGGCAGCAAGACGAGGCTGAAGAAGAGGCCGAAGACGACGGTGAACCATGCTGCCACGCCCAGTACTACATTTAAACCGTGGAAGGCCAGGAATGCGACGAGAATGTTCATACGGTGGCATATATGGCGGGTATTCTGTTGCGCTGGCATCCAGAAGGTTGGATTGTTGGGCGCAGTTGTGATAGCTTCGGCTTGTAGCTCTTGGATGTCCACGTACACGCAGCCGTCGGTCTTCATCGCAGTCAGGAATCGAATTGTAAAGTGGTGTGCTGACTAGTTGAGGTCATGTGGCGTGGGAGGATTCTGGGTCTGTGGGTTCATCCTGAATCATAGTCATTGGGAGCTGGATTCAGACCTGGATTCTGGGAGTAAAGCGGTACAGTGTGCCATTTCTGGTCCACCATCAGAGTGACGGTCATTTCCAAGTCCAACGCACCCACTATGATAATATCATGCCTACGTGGCCAAGTTCTCCATGCTCCATCGTCTGGTGGTGATGGTGCTGTATAGCGACATTCGCATAAACGACTAGGTGGCTCCATTCCCCATCCTGATTCTGAGCACCATGCACTACTTTCGCGAGTATATTTTCTCCTTTTGTTTCTTCAACTCGGAGAGCGATAGAATACAATGGTAGTTCAGGCGAGTTTAAACGACTATTATAACTGCGGTTGAGATGCTGTTCACGCAACTGGGAAACCCAGAATTAGTGTGGAACGCAAGCATGGCCTTAGGTCATGCCATTGGCTACAAACAGCTATGCGAAGGACCAAGGCCACATGGCGCAGGAACAAAGGCGAGCTTTTGTTCCGCTACAAGTGATCGGCGACAACGCCATGATAATTCGTCAGCACCAGCACTGGCGAGCCCCAAAGCATAGCGCCTCTATGGGAAAACGTCACGGCTAGCTATGAAACTTGCGGTGGTCTCATGGGACCACCATTATCGCCAGCACAACAAACGGCGGATCATGTGGCCAGCCAACCACCAGACAAACCATGTGAGCCAATCCATATCTTTACATAGGTTCGATTAGTATTTGATGTAACTGAAGAATTGTTCACTTTAGTCCGGTTCTAGCGTTGGGTGGCGTCTTCAATTCTGTGTTTCTGAAGTTCCGTGATGGTCGCTGTGAGGGCACGGATTTGCGCCATCATCTCTTGATTGTCAGCGCGAAGGCCATTTAATTGACACTCTATTTGGGTTGAGCGGGATTTCGTTTTGTTGCGCCGATATTTGACACGAGCGTTGGCTTCCAATGGTTTGAGCCATGACCCAGCTTTGTTTGAACGGTACGAAGTAGCAGTCGAATCTTCAGGTTCGTCTTCCATGAGATGGATTGTAATTTCCGTGTCTCGTGTGATGTCACTTTTCGATTTGTCACTAATATGCATGAGATCACCGTCGTCACTATGGCTTGTCGATATCTTTGTTGTCTCGATGCCCTTACAATGCTCCATATACGCCCGGTACACAAATTTTCGAAAGGAAAGAGGAATGGAACGCTCGACGCGCAGACACGTCTCGGCTCGGAGAAATGCTTGCTGAGACTCGGCCGCTTTTGTGACTGAGTCGTAGGATGCAGTCATTGTTGCAATCAGGACATTGAGCAGAATGATCACAGCGCAGAGCAGGTAGATGGCCAGTAGCAGGTTGGAAAACACCCACTTCCAGCCTGTACTCTTGCTGAACGGACCGTAGTCGAGGTTGCCGAAGAGCATAAGCAGCACGGTAATGAGCGCTTCGAAAAAGCTCTCGTAGCCAGCAGTATCATGAAAAAGTATATAAAATGCGCTGCTAAAACCCACCAGAAAGATCACATACAGAGTGAAAAATTGCCTGACATCGTGCATCATTCTTTCCATCATGGCGATCAGCAAACCGAGCTGAGATAATCGAAGATACTGCAGCATATTGATCCACAGCGAGACGCAGATGAGTGCTAGGAGCCCATAATGCGCTGAACTTGTTGATCCTCCAATAAACTCAAGAGGAATGGATAGAAGAATGGCACCATACGAGATCATATTAAGCCAGTTCCAGTACGAATTGAAGTAGTTACCGCCTTGGAATTCGTTGTACTCCACAAAAATAATGAGGTACCCACAGCATATCCAGCCGAAAACGCGTATCGCAATCACGCAGTAATCATCAACTCCACCAAAGTCGATGATATGGATAGCTCCGAACATTGTTGTCGTATGGTACGAGAGCAACAACCCAAAAAAGGCGATCACTTCTCTGAGGAAGTACATCTTTATCAAACAAAATTTCTCTTTCACCAGATTTTCCATCACTGGATGGGTCAACACGTTTCCAGATTCCACATTGTTTACTGCAATGGCCAGAGCCGATGTGTTGATGTCGTTCTGTGGATCACCGATAATCAAGTGCAAGTCCAAGTAGTCGAACTCAGGAAAAGGCGAATTGCCTTTCTTAACTGCAAACTTGTCGAGGTACATGAGAGCTGCCTCCAGGGAGTTCCATATCAATGAGCTAAAAAGAAAATTATCCCATTGAAGGCGGTTCGCTCTTGGCTGCTCCAGAAACCACACAGCCAATTCGGAATTTTTTTGCCATCTGGCAGCTAAATGCAAGGGAGTCTCACCACTGGCATTTGCATCATCCAGATTGGCGCCTCGCAATACCAACAGCTTGCATGTAGACATCATTCCTCCAAATGCTGCACAATGCAATGGCGTTCTTCCATCTTTGGTTTTCGCATCAACGGGAATACCAGCATCAATCAAATAAGCTATCGCTTCATCAGGGCATTTACTATCACAGCAGAAATGCAGAAGAGTCGAGTGACTCTCCTCGCACCGAGCGAATATTCCAATCTTGACAATTGTTTCAATAGGGTTTTCGCTGTCACTGCAATTCACAGCAAGTTAGAATGATTCGAGAGAGAGGCCATCATGTAGCGAAGCATACCAGATCGTGTATCCAATACGGTCAAGTGTTTCCTCTGGCAAATCGTTCCAGTCGTTCCCTTGGCTTTCATGAGATCCATTCATTTTCAAGAATTCTTGAACGGACTGCGCTCGAAGTCAAGTGTTTGGGACTGGGACAACAGCTCAAGAAGCAAAGAACGAAACTCACTGGTAAAACGGACGAATAAAACCGCCATAGATTACTCAAGGCTCACTCTATGGTATTCATATCTGGAGCGTTCGGTTTCTTCGAGATGTTTTATTAAATAAAACTCAGAGAATAATCTGCAGAACGATCAAGAAGCTCAGTCGAGCACAACAGCACCTTGAAGCGAGACTATGAGACCACTTGGAATTCCCACGACGTTCAGCAACGCCAAGAGCCCGCAGCTCTGGATGAGCGATTTGTGCGGTTAATAGACAACAGTCGTGCAACATCCACGAGCAGCGCGACCGACAATGCGAGCGCGACAAAGATCAATAGCGAAATCAATGGCTCGATAGACCATCGCTCTGTATCTCACTTGTTTGGCTTGACGGCAGCAGCATCTGGCGCAGGATGAGATGAGATTGTTCACGTGGTGGCGTATTGAAGAGTTGGTATTCTGTTAGACTGGCATACCGATAGTTGTGATCAATGACCGATCGAGTCATAAAGCCATGTGACATACTGCAGTTTGATCCGTTGGGTGTAAAGTGGTACACTGTACCATATTCGCCTTTCAGGCTCACCATCATTCGGATGGGAATGACGGTCATTCTGACTCGTAACCACCTTTGTGGCGTGGAGAAGCACAGAAGCATGTACCCACGGCCCAGCGCTCCGCCGCTGTCTCCGCCGCCCATGGCGGACGTCCTCCGCAATGAGTATGATGCCAATTTGCCTATGGCCACGCCTGTGCCCATGGCGATGCCCGTCCCCGTGGCCTTCGCTGCACCGCCGGCGTCCTATTACTACTGCGACATCCATATAGAACGCCCATCAAGCGATCGACACCTGCGTGACCCCCGCCAGAAGAGCAGCAAGTGCTCCATGCTCCGTCGTCTGATGGTGTTGCTCCTGTACAGCGCCCTCAACTACGTGCTGTCACTCGCTGGCTTCATAGTAGTTCTCATCGGGCTGTTGTTCTCGCTCGTGACGCTGCCGCTCTGTGGCTTTGGCGTCGTGGTCCTCCAAGCGCTCATGCGTGTGGTCTCCTACGGCTGCAGAGCCGACGTCTTGCTGCACAACTTTGCCGTTGATGAGAACAGCGTCATCCAGTTCGAAGACGCCGCCTCCTACTCTGGCGAGACGCAGTCGCTGCTGCCGATTCGGATGCCTCGTCCAGTGAGGAACGACCAGCGGCCGCGCTACGAGAGCTCCCTCGACGCGTTCTCCCCACGCACGATCATGGCCACTCTCTACTTCGGCTCGGTCAAGATGCTGGCTAGCCTTTTCTGTCTGATCCCGTTCGTGATGTTGCTGGCGTCCGTGAGCATTCTGTTTGGCGATGAAGTCGGCATTCGGATCGAAGGTCTGGACATCGATCGTGATGTTGGCGAGCTGGTTGTCTACTTGGTAGCGATTGCGCTTCTTCCGCTGTCTCTGCTGCTGTTCTACGTCAGCTCAAAGGTCTCGCAAGCGCTCACGCGGTTCTTCTGTTGCGTCAGTGACATGTGAAACTCAACATGAGTGATAAAAGTATGGTAAAACAATTCAGAAGCAACAGAATGATGTGGATTTGATATGAGATCTTCCTGGACTTCAGTTGCTGTCAAGAGAGCGATAAAGACGACAATGATCACAGCTGCAATCATATCCAGCCCAATGGCAGACCCTTGCACTGATTGCTTGTGTTGGTCGTTTCATGAAGGCCTCTTGCTGCAGAAGCCAAACGGATTTGCATGGAGAGTCGCATTTGTGGCCAAAGGTTGGCAGGCTTCTTTGAGAAGCTTCACAACGTCGTTCTGTTCGTCGCGCCAAGATCGGTATTGAAGATGGAGGAGAAAGACTGGGAGACGGTGTCATGGGAAGCATTTCACAAGCTTACATTTGATATCAGGTATGACTCCTTGCCTTTGTAATAATGGACTGAGCTTGTTCTTAGAGAGCGTGGTGTTGCAGCGATCGCTGAGCTGAGATCCGTCTTCATTCGATGTGGAGAATATAGCCCTACGCTAGGAATTCTGTCGAGATGAAGTGGAGCTGCTGACACATTTGATTGACGCTGGTATTCCTGTAGACATCACCGGTAGCCTCGGTTGTACACCTTTACAAGGCATGCTCCCTTGGGAGGTTGAAGTTGTGGAGTTGTTGGTATCTTGAGGTGCCAGAATTAATGCACGTATCAGTACCGAGCGATCGCCGCTTAGGTAGGCTGCTCGATCAGGAACTCAGAACTTGTGATGTGGCTATTGCAGCACCAGAAACCAGGTTATTTTCTATGAGATTCGTACGCTTTGAAAAAGATGCTGCTGTACATGCCACAGGTGGCTCCTTTGTACCTCGACTACTTTGCAGTCGATCGAGGAATGAGCAGGACGGGCATGACCAAGATTGAATTCTTTCACTTGCGCGAAATCTACGGTTTCGCATATGAAGAGATTTCCGACACCGCTCTGGCAGTTGCTGTGAAATATGCCGAATGCAAGAATGTGTTGAGCCACCACGCAATGAATTATGTCGTTCAGATCAAGTGGGATTTGATGGTCATGATTTATGCCAGAGAAGCAATTGTCAGTTTGGGATTGCTTCTTTCGTACTACGCAATCATCATTTTTGATTCTCCAGATTGGACCCAGCTCAAGAGCACCAGAGATTATGCCATGGTCGTGTTGCGGGCCTTAGCGTGGCTCTGCTGCCTATATCTGATCGTGTTTGTTGAGTTCCGTCAAGTGCGTGGAGGTGATTATTTCAAATCATTCTGGAACTGGCTCAACATGATCACTTATGGTGCAATTATTGCGTCCATTCCACTGGAAATCATTCGTGGATCAACCCTCCCGGCTCGTAATGGTCTAGTCACACTCATACCAGTCTCGCTTTGGATGAATATACTCCAGTACTTGAGCGTCTTTTCTAAAACGGGCGTACTGATCGCGACAATGGAAAGGATTTTGCTCGACGTTGGCCGGTTTTTCCTTCTTTATTCAATGTTTCTTTTTGGCTTTACTGGTGCTCTCTATTTGGTTTTGAGTGATGGCGTGGGATACACGACATTTGTGGACTCGTTCTTTACCGTTCTGCTCATGCTCTTTGGCAACATCAATTACGATCCATACAACAACGCTACTGGCTGGAAGTGGGCCTTCTCGAATGTGCTGCTGTTTGGATACCTTATCAGCGTTGTGGTCATGCTGCTGAACGTCTTGATTGCTGTGATGTCGAAATCGTACGACTCAATCACAGAAGCGGCGGAAGGGCAGTACTTACTCCACAAAGCTGAGGCGATTCTGCGGATCGAACGATCGCTTTCTAAAAGTGAGCGAAAGAAGCAATTGGCAGAGTTAAAGCGGAAGCAGAATGTCACGCTGCCAACTGTTACTGACGCCAGCAACGACAACACCAAAAACGCAGACAGCAAAGTCCGACCTATGGAAGAAGTATCTAGAGAGACTACGAATGAATCCGGTTGAACCGACGGTATCCTCAAAGAAGATTTTTTCATGAAGCCATCCTCAGTAAGTATAGTCTCGAAAATTCCGTCGCAGACGTGAAAAAGTCGAATCTGCAGATAGAAATGCAGATCCGGGATCTCACGGCATCCATCACGGAAATGCGAAGCCAGCTCACATGTATTGCCTCTTTGCTGCTTGCTCCTGAAGCTGTGGCAACAGCTCTCAGCACGAATGAAGTGACACAATCGACATCAAATACGAACAAGAAAGCTCAAAACGCCTCAGCCGGTCAGACGCACGAACCACTCAGTGAATCTGAAGAACTTACGGAGTTAGAATCGATAAATGATATTGAGAAAAACGAAGCGGCCGATCCGTGATAAAGACTACCAGCATATCATACGGTGGCTAGTCATAAAGTCAATGAGCGTTGTGCTTCGTAGAACAAGTTTAGTCGAGTGTGAGATCGCAACCAAGCTACTAGAGAACTTTGATTTCTTGCTCAGACCGAATGGACATAGTAACATAGTCCAGCATTGGATGTAGGTAACAATATCATTAGCCTTTTACGAAAGAACTGAGAACCAAGTTTCAAAACCTGGCACTGGCAAAATGGTGAAGAAGGCGCTGCCGACAGAGAAGTGCGTGCGTCCAGATGAAGAAGTAGCCGTGGATTCAGTACGCACGAATGTATAAATGCGTGGTCGGCGAGCGCAGCGGCGGATGAGGATGCGATCATGGACCAGTGGGCGAAGACGATGAGACTATCAACCAAAGGCTGAAAGCCTTCTCGGCTCTGAAGACGCTTCTACTCCCAGCGGAAGAGCCGTTCTAGTATTCATTTTCCAACGACGAGTTCTACGTGCGTCAGTGCTACTGTACCATAATGCGTCAATTTCACTAGGGCAAGAGAGGCGGGGAGACCAGGTAATCATCTTGTCATTGTTTCTGAGTGATGCACACTATGTGTCTCTCTGTAACAGGCATTAGCAAGTCGATATTCATGGCGTATTGCTTCTTAAGGGATACCGGATTTTGCACCCCGAAGCCACGATCGTCATGGTCTATTTCACCGGCAGGTTCAAAGCACTTATGCCAACCGTCTGATCGAGGCTGGCCAAGCACTACAATGGGGGTTCAGACGCGATGGTCTTGCGTGATATGTAAACGTTTCTGTGCGATGATATGCAGCATTTGTGGTTGCATCTAGACCAGTTGAAGCATGCTGTAGCCGTGGGTGACCTCGGAACACAGATATTCGTAGGGAATGACTCCAAGAATGTGTCATGGTGGTCACTATATGTTCGCTCCATCCGATGACTTGGTCTTTTGGAGCCTCAAGTTGGCGTCTCCCTAGGACAGAACGCCTCAAGTCACTCACAGAAAAGCTGCTGTGCTAGATAGGAAAGGTATGTCCACAAAGCGTGGGAGAAGGGAATTCACTTTCGAAAGCAATGACATCGATTCAGAAGAAAGCGAGATTTCCATTTTCATCATTCTCTCTCTGCCTATGTGAGCACTTTCAACTTGATGACAGCAGCAGTCAAAACGATTTTCTTAGTGCTCGACTCGATAAACTCTGCAGCATCATGAGCTGGGAAACTACAGAGCGGGGCCAAGACGATCGAGCACCGATCGCTTCTTGGCCTGGTCTCCACCAGAGGACTTGGAGGACCGCACCTCGTCGCTCTTCTTGCGCGACGAGCTTGATTTCTTGCGCGAGCTTTCGTCCGCTGTTTCAATGCGTCGCTTGTCACGCGAGCTGCCGCCACCGCGACCGCCGCTGCCTTGGTCTGTCGACGTCGCTGTGGTCACGAGGCGACCGCCGCCGCCACCACTACCACGTTCTCCACGCTTTTCACGGTCCTTGTCCTTTTCCTTCTCGGCGCTGCGTCTCTTCTTCCTGTCTCGGTTACCTGAGTCGTCACCCTCGCGAGCGCGCTTCGAGTCTCGTCCTCGGCGATCGCGGTTTCGTCCACGGCGGCCGCTGGAGCGATCACGTGGGCGATCTTTCTCTTTGTCCTTGTCCTTAGTGTCCTTTACTCGATCGCGTTCCTTTTCTCTATCGCGACCACGGCCGCGACTGCGGTCACGAGGACGATCACTATCGCGTTTGCCCGAAGAAGACTCGTCTCTCTTGCGCGACGACTCGTTCGTTCCTCGGCGACGAGATTGCGAGCGAGATCGGCTCCGACGACTACGGCCACTGCTACGGCGGTCTCGGTCCAAGGACTTGTTGCGAGGCTCGTCCGAGCGATCTTTGTCTCGGCGGCTAGGACTACCGCTGGGTTTATCCTCTTCTTTCTCAGTAGGTGCAGTATCTCCGGTCGGGGTAGCTGGTCGTTCACTCTCGCTCTCGCTTTGGTGGTCGTCGTGCTCCAAGAAATCTAGATCAATCGCAGGAGCAGCAACCTGGTCTGCCTTGACGTCCTTGACACTGCTCTCGGGAGCCTTCACCGGGCTCTTTGACTTCTCAGCATCCTTTGACACGCTCTTCTTGCTATCATCAGCGACAGAATCCGGTGCCACTTCCTTCTTTGCGCTGTCCTTATCATCCTTTTTGTCGTCCTTTTTGTCATCCTTTTTGTCGTCTTTTTTGCGCTCACGCGTCGCACTGCGAGATCGACGTGATCGAGAAGACTCTCTGCCACGGTCGTTTGCTCGACGATCGCGAGTATGGTTGCTACGGCTTCGACTACGGCGACTGCGTGGAGCCGCACTTTTACCGGATCGCGCACTGCCACGAGGTCTACTTCGGCTACGGCTTGGGCTTCGTCGGCGGCCTCTATCTCTTGAACGGCGACCTGAGTCCTTCGCCGATCCCTTGTCACCTTGTCTATCCGATTTGCGAGCGTCACGGCCACCGTCCTTGTCACCGTTTCTTGGTTCTGAGCGCCGTCCCGATGCATCTTGCGAGAATCCACGGTCGCCACCACCCCAGCCACGGCCAGGTCCGCCCGCAAACGGTGGAACTGGGCCGTCAAACCAAGGCATTGGAGGACCAAAGTAGTCTGGGTGTCCAGGTGGTGGTCCATAGTAATCCGGTGGAGGACCAAAGTATCCTGGAGGACCTCCGCGACCACGACCAGCCATTCCTCTGGGGCCACCGGCTCCCGGAAAAGGACCGTCAAACCAAGGAGGTGGCGGGCCGTCAAACCATGGACCAGGTTGTCTCGCACCATTAAACCACGGTTCACCTGGCGGAAACCCCATGGGGGGAGCACCACGAGGCGGTGCACCCATTGGCCACTGCATTGGAAATCCACCAGGGGGAGCTTGTTTGTCTGGGTGTTGTTCGTCAGACTCGCCTGCCTTGTCAGTGCTGCCAGAAGCATCTTGGATGTCCGTCGCTGGTGCAGCTCCTGAAACTTCTAGCGCCTCACTTGCATCTTCTGGTGCCTTAACTTCTGTCGGGAGAGGAGGAAGCGGGGGCGGGGCATGATCGGTTGTTGAGTACGGGGGAGAATGCGCTGGAGTTGCTTGCTGAGAATGATCATCTATTTCCTCTGTTGATCCAAAAATGTCACCACCAAATTCATCTTCTTCCTCATCGTCATCCTTCTTGTTTTTCTTGATTTCCAACATTGCGTCAGCAGTTTCTCCAGTTCGTCGACTAGCTACGCTCATAGAAGACTCGACAGCCTTCTGCTTGGCCAGCGCTTTTTCTTCGGCTTCTTTCACGAGTTGCTCTCGCTCTTGTTGCTCAGTCCGGGCACGACGCAAAAATTCATCAACAGATGTGCGGAGAACTTTATT
>JAADXR010000150.1:0-61670 GCA_023337935.1 Elongisporangium anandrum | reverse complement strand
CAATTCAAAAAAAAATTGCACCAGTAGAAAGCCCACGCCTTACGGGTTCTTTTACATCGTTTTTAGCGCAATCGGAGGCAGTTTAGATCAAAATTAGCTCAATTTACCATCCTGCACAGACTTTTGGCGCGGACTGTAACATACAACGTTTGAAGTGGTACACACCTATTCGAATGTACCGGTTGGAGTGGTACAGTAACCTGCCAAGGCATCAAAACCCACCAAAACACGAAGCTCCCTGGACGGACAGCCTGCCCACCCCCGCGGCATCCAGGCAAGTCGATCTCTCGCTCGCGCTGCTGGCTGGAGACGCCGGTCTAGAAGCTTCTCTGCGCGCTCATCGTAATCGTCGTCGTCGCTTTCATCGTCTCGTGGCGGTTGCGTGTTCGAACCGCCTTTGACAAATCTAGAAGCACACGGAGCCCATCATGTCCGGCGCGCGCCCCATTCCCATCAGCAACAGTCGGCGCTCGTCGCCGCCAGGCTCCGGCTCCGGCCGCGACCATAATATGGACGCGATCTCGCACTCGCTGCCGGCGCCCGTGCTCACGCCTGGCGGTGGCTGTGCCTTCCCCACGTCCTCGGCGGCTTCGGCAGCGGCCGCAAGATACCACCCGCCGCGTGCGCCGTTTTTCGGATCTCTGCCAGAGCCCAGCTTCCTACAGATGGACGACGACGCCATGCCGGAGCTGGTGCTCCCGCCACGTCTGAACGAGCAAGACGAGTCGCCTCCAGCGGCCTCCGTCGTGCAGGTATGAGCGGGCGTTATACTTGAGTTTTCTATCGAACTCACAAGGCATGGGTTGATTTTTAGTTTGCCAGCTCCTGCCCTGTGGACATCGGCTTCCAGCGGCCGAACCACCTGATGCAACGCTCTTGGTAAGCGCCACCAGCCTTTCATGCCATTGCATCCTTGGGATTTGAAACTCATATAATCGCTGCTGCTGACAGGGCGCCCTCTCCGCGTGCCTTGGATGAGTTTGATCTGTCGCGCTCGCCAGCGCTCGCCGTCATGTCGGCAGTGCGGGAAGGTCGACCGCCAACCAACCAGCCGCTCCAACGCAGAGCCATGGGCTCCGGCAATCGCGAGTTTTTCCGCGAGCCGAGCAATTCGGTTCAGACGAATGCCGAGCGCATGGCCAGTCTCTCGCTCTCTGAGCCAGGAGGCTACAATTTCCAGCGACAGACGTCGGTGGATCGACGTGATCGACGTGGATCGTACGGGAACCTGTCCGATTTGGACGAAGGCGAGGTCTTTGATTTCGAGGATCAGTAGCCATTTGCTTTACGGACCGACAAAGCTGACGCCACGATCTACCGCCTCCTGACCTGCTGCCACCAAGCTACCACCCGCAAGATGGATCGCTTCATGATCAATGTTGCGTCCAGCCACCTGCTGAAACCAGAAAGGGATAAGGACTCCGGAATGCGAGCTCCTGACACCGACTGACCAGCACCAAGTTGCGAAGCTGCGCAAGATCAGGTGAACAGCCTTGAACGCGCGACTCTTTGCGCAGCGAGAAAAGGCCCATCGCATTGGCAATGGAGGAAAGGAAGAAGAGGAAGGTAAAGGATCAAGTGTGTGCGAGAGAGGAAAGAAGGAAGGAAGGAAGGAAGTGAGGAGACTGTTAGTGCTCTCCGAATGTTTGCATGTAGACGTCGACGGCGATCGGTCGCACAGCGAAATGTTAAACGAAGAGCTTAAATTATTCGCTTTTTTATCTCTTACGGTCGAGTCGCACGCCCACAGACATCTATCCAGGCGTTACTGTTGCTTCCTTATACGGGGTCCACGTAGAACATCGAGTCCTTGCTCACGTTTCGGCTCATACGCGTGGTGTCGCAACGTACGAGTCCCTTGCATTGCTTCTGAACACGAGCCAGATTGACGTTTTCCTATTCACAAGCGCGAACAGCTCAGTATTGCAGCTGGCATAATTCGCAATCACTGCGTCCAACCTCTTCAAATGCGTGAGCAAAGTGCTCTGCTCTGTGTCTTGCTTTGGCAGCAATCCGCAGGGAATCGTACTGACTTGAGGCTTCCAACTGATGTCGCGTAAACTCCTCGATCCGATGGATGTGCGCCAGTAAAATGCGGGCCTTGGCGTTGGCGCGTGTCACTTTCCGGGCTTTGTCGTTCTCGAAGGATAACCGGTCGATCTCTACAGAGAAGATCAAGAGTGAGCTCAACCCGCTGTCTCGCAATGAGATCTCTGTGTTTGGGCTTACCAGGGTCATCCACAGGTGAATTGGTTGGCGGACTGGGATTGAATACCGCCCTGGGACTAAGTGTTGCTGGCGCAGTTGGCTGCCGAGCCTTTTCCGTGAGCTGGTGGGCATGCTGGCGGATCTTTTCGAGATAGGTCTGCTGTCGAACGACGAGATCGTCGCCCTTGTCAGGCGAGTGCTGTTGGTCGATCAGCAGCTTCTGAACAAAGGACCGGTAGTGGATCCTGCTGTCGTCTCGAAGCGCTGGGTCCACTTCGGTGATCAACGTCCGGACTTGATGTTCCTTGAGACCTAGGTATAAGCAAACCGGTGTTGATGAGATACCAGCATTAGCCATGCGAAGGCCAGACAACACGCACCAAAGTTGCAGGCTTGCAGAGCACTGATCACGTCTCGACATGCAATGAACCCACTGCCTGCGCTGTCGTGCTGCTTGAGTGCAGCCATCACCACTGACGCCTTGGAGCCAAATCCAATAGGGCTCTTGTACCACGACTCGTCCTTGAACGACTTGGTCTCATGCTGTGGATCGAGACAGACAGACAAGAAAGCTCCAGCTCAGACAGACCAACTGCATGCACGCAGCTTGGAGATCTCTACGCACCTGGGCAATCTCAATGTGTTTGCCTAGCGTGGCCTGGACATTCCAAGACATATTTCAGTCACATGATGAGCCATTTCAGAATCTGAATATCAGGAGGACAATAGAAATACAACAGCCACCTTGATCGAGATCTTGCCATCGTCTAGATCCTCTGGCTCCCGCTTCAGACGCTTCTCTTGGCTCTGAATTTCAGTCGCTGGTGATCGCGCAACAGGCGGTAGTGCTGCAGCTCTTGCATTCTTGGCCACGGATAGTCGGCGCTTGAAGACGCCTTCGTGGTCAGGCAACGCATGACCACAGGCACGTGGTAGTGACGACAGATTCGTGGCACCGAAGTAGCCGCGCCGCTGACGGCCCATCCTAGTTGGACTCGCGACGCCCGAGCCAGAGACAACGATCGGCTTCTTCTCGTGTTCTCAGATTCACTCGAGGGCGGACTGGAACCCATTCGATAAGATCGCGACACCCACAAGTCAGACCACCAACTCAGATTGCGCGTAACTAACTATACGTTGTACAGCTCTATATAAATAGTCACGCCGATGGCTTGTCCCCATGGACTGATGGGTGGAAAGCCGGAGGAGATCCACACGCACGCGAGTCTCTATACTGCACCTACTGTATACGATTGAGTTAAAAGTTACTGCGCGGCCCTTGATGACCGGCATTTCAAAAAACGTATCCCAAGAGATTCGACTGAAGATCCGCTCGCTTGATTGAAGCGCAGCAGTCCAGTGCA
This sequence comes from Elongisporangium anandrum, assembly GCA_023337935.1. Taxonomy (NCBI): domain Eukaryota; phylum Oomycota; class Peronosporomycetes; order Pythiales; family Pythiaceae; genus Elongisporangium; species Elongisporangium anandrum. The sequence goes on along the minus strand of JAADXR010000150.1, from coordinate 58,098 downwards.
TCTCAAGCGGCACTACTGGCCACATGGAGCCGAGTGATCCTATTGCGCATGCGGTTTCTCCCCATTCTCGCCCCTAGGTGTTCTGTATTCTGCCCAATGGTGCAAGGTCGACCCCATGACAGCCCGACAAGGGTTGAGGTCACTCGCGCGAGGTTCAGTTTTCGGCAAAGGCGGGCCAGGGTTGCTTGATCCGTCAATTCGTATTCTGTCCAATCAGCAATCAAGAAGCAGAGTCTCAAAGGACGCCTTGCTCCTCCTCTTCGGTCAAAATATATTAATTTCACGCGGAATTTGGATCTCGTCACGGGATGGCCACATATAGAGAGGCAGAGCGCGTTACAGCCAGCATGCGTGGTGCGCATAGGGGCGGCGAGTCAACGCGTCGGCTTGTAGAGCAGCAGATTGTAAAGCGACCTCTGAGATTTTACCCTTTATAAATTACTCGCCTTGACGCCGCTCTTCTCTGGCGCAGCTCAACCAACTGACGATCCGATCCCATCCAAGAGTGCACAACCCCGCGGTTCTGAGGTGCCAGCTGGTCGGCGCTTACGAGTGCATGGAGTGGTACAAATTGTATGCACGAAGTGCTGGACGCCTAAACCAGAACCTGGACAATGGGGAATAATCGAGACCAGAATTGCCGGCTGGAATGCGATTTCATTCTGTGGTCCTCAAACTTTGCATATATGATACTATTTTATCGAGGTATTAAGTTTGTATTTTGTCGGTTGCGGAATGCTAATTTTGTGTTCGGTTCAGTGAACGTTCGAAAGGCCTATGATCGCACCATCGCGTGTGGGTTGTCAAATCTGCTCGGAGAAAATGCAAGTCAATGCGACGATACAGTTCATAACCCACCGAGAGGAGGTCTCTTCTAGTAAAACTGGACATGAAAAAATTGTGCTTCAGCTTGCGGCGAAGTGATGCATCCAGCTTTGCATTGCCATACAGTCAGCGCGTGGAGTCACAACCAATAATTATTGATGGACGCCACAAAGATCGCTTTCAATCTGGATATAGTCGGTCGTCGCTTGCGATTCGTGGAAGCCCTACGCTCAAAAGTGCACTGTACTGCACGCACACAGTCAAGCACATATCGTCAGTTAGACGCCCCCTGCAATGGAAAATCCCGACGATTCGGCGTTGTCAGTTGTGTGACTTTCATTTTTACTCACGACTGTAACCTTCAGCTTTATAAGCCAAACGCTGGCGTAACCTTCACATTTACTAATTCTGCGCGGAATTCGACCAGAAGACGACAAGTTTCTGCGCAGAATGCTCAAATGAACTGCTTTAGGGTAACACTCTATCATAATTGCGGTTCGGGTAGGGTTGATAGACATCTCGAATGTGGGGCGGCTTTGCATTGGTGGTGGGGCAAGGGGAAGGGGCTGGTTGACCGCATCTGTTATGAAAGGGAGGAGGGGAGCAGGAAGGCGGAGCGGAGAGGAGGAGGAGGCAGGAGGCGGACGCCATTGCATTCCTGTTTTTTACACTCGGTCCGGCCGCAGAGAGTCAGCAGGCCCCGAGCAAAACGAGCGCGCGCAGAAGCCGCCTGGAAAGCGCACGCGGAAGAAAAGCGAGTCGAACGCAGTCAAGCGATACATCGCGCCTTGGGACGTAGCAGCCCAGGAAGCGAAAAGCAGTACAGGCGAACGAACGCGGCAGCAGGCGGAAAGCAGGGTCCTTCCTCGTCTGGGAAGACGTGCAAGCGGTTTCCCGATATATCGCTTTTGTGGTATAGAGAAGCGTCCGCTCCTCTCGTCCTCTCCCCTCCTCCAAGCATCCACCTTCCACTCGGGACCTCGCTAATCGGTAAGCCATGGCTATGGAGATGCTGAACGTCGACATTGAGTTGCTGGTGCAGAGCACGCAATGCTCGACCATGCATTACGGCCGCAAGGGCAGCGGCGAGAAGTTCCACGGCTGGCTCTGGAAGAAGTCCGGCCGATTCTCCAAGTGGCGCAACCAGCACTTCGTGCTCGACGGCGGGCTGTTGACCTACTACGATACGTTTCCGGCCGACCAGTTCGTCTCGGATTCGTCTGGTCTGGCTCCGATCTCGGGCGACAACCTGTTCACCATGAAGGGCGAGTCGTCGCCTGCGGGCGCCGTGCGTGTAGCCCACGTGGACCGGTCCAAGAAGTCCAAGATCGCGTTCAAGGTGTTCGCTGTGAGCGGCAAGATCATCGATTTGCGAGCTAAGAACGAGAGCGTGTGCGACACGTGGATCGAGCGTCTGAACGAAGCCGCACAGTTCGCCAAACGACAGGAATCGCTCAACAGCTCCACTACCAGCACGGCGTCGTCTACTGTTTCAACTGGCGGCTACTCGGACGCTGAGCTGGAACTGCTATGCAACATCGTGGACAAGAACGGCTGGCTCGAAGTGGGCGATAAGAAGTCCAAACGACAGCGGTACTGCGTTTTACAGGGCAGTATGTTCACCGTGTACGACACGGAAGACGCATGGGCCGTGCCGCTCAGTCGGGCGTACGTGACCCACGCGGAGAAGGTGAGCAGTCAGACGTGCGAATTCAGCGTCACGACCTCGGCCGGCAAGATGAACAAGACGCTCATGCTCAAGGCCCGATCGCAGGACGAAATGCATCTGTGGCTGGAAGCGCTCCGCACGGCGTTTGAATAGCGCTTTCGTGTGCGAGAGTCGAGAACGACACGCTTGGAAGTGTGTATTGTGATGGTGCGAAGCGTCTAGTGGAGTCGGGTCGTATTGCCTCCGTCAGTCCGTTAGGCAGCCAGCAAGAGTTATTTAACCAGGGCTGGCTTATTTAAGTTATGTCTCCCGTGCGTAAGTGTGAAGGAAGGATCGCATTTTCCATCCAGCGCGCATGAGAGGGATTGAGAGAAAGATTGAGGTCGTTTTTGTTAGCAAAGGCGAGCGCGTCGTTCAGTTCGTCTGTGGATATTAGGAGCAGAGTGAGAGATTGAAAGAAAAGTATCAGTTTCGAAATGGTTGTTGTCAATTATTCACATATCCCTTTTGCAGTAGTATTGGTCACTGTCCATATCCCTATAGAGCAAGTCTCCATGGATACCCAAACGTCATGTTCTTGCCATGTAAAGGCTGGATGCGACGACAGAACGCAATCAAACGCAATCAAACAAACGTTTGTTTAATTGTCCTGTGACATTTCAATCAAACGGACGTTTTCATGGTTGGTTTGATTGAGCGGAGCCAGCCCTCGCTCTTGAAGCAGTCAATCAAATCAGTCCAATGGCGTCGAGCGGCGCCGGGTCGCTGGCGTCCATCGTGAACGACGGCACGGAAGGTGAGGCTGGCTGTCAACACCCCGTCCCACGGCGGCGTCCTTCTCACTGTGCCACTCTCTGTCTTAGTGCCGCTGCTGCACTTGGAGTTCCAATACCGACAGGTCGACACGATCCTGGCCGTGGCCTATGGCGGCGCGTGCTTCTTCGCGTTCTGGGCCTTCCTGGCGCACACGCAGAGCCCGTCAAGGCAGGCGGCCACGCTCGGCTTCTACCTGCTCATGGGCATGGCTGCACTCACGCGCGTGCTGTGGTTCGCCACGCCGCAGGGCGTGATGTCCGTGTTGGTCGAGCCCAAGCGCATCATGATGGGCGACGACGGGTGGATCGAATTCCTCACGGCCGAGGCTGTGGAGCTGCTGGGCTCGTTCCTGATCTACAGCATCTTCGTGCTCATCGTGGTCTTCTGGGCCGATATGCTGCGCCGCCTGTTCACGCACGAGAGCGTGCGCTCACACCCGCTGCGGCTCTTCTCCCTCGTGCTCGCGCTCATCGTGGGCATTCAGCTCATCGGCGTGGGCATCTTCGTCTCGCGGCGCGCGGACTCGTACTGGCTCATGATGTACGACGACATCGTGATGTGCCTGCTGTCCTTCGGCTCGCTGGTCGCCGTGCTCGTGTACTCGTACCGCATGAAGACCGTGCTGCAGGCGTTCCTCGAGGTGAGCCAGATCGACACGACGGACCGCATCAAGGCCGTGAACTGGGCCACGTCCATCTGCGCCTTCTTCCTCATCTGCAACGCCATCTTCCTGTGCTACTCCATCGTCAGCCTCGCGCAGTTCCACCAGGTCGGCGTCTACCTCGAGTCCAAGTGGTGGTGGCTCTTCGTGGCCTCCAAGCACCTCGTGGAGCTGCTCGTGCTCTACTTCTTGCTCTACACGCTCTGGGGCAAGAGCTCGGACGACGCCGAGGAGAAGGGCGGCTACGAGGCCATCCCCGACGTCGTCTCGGACGAGGAGAACCCGAGCGTGGCCACGCCCCCGCGCCGCCATTAATTACTAGCAAGACAAGACGATTTTGACTTTGAAACTATGAGCAAGAACTAACACGGCGACCATGAAAAAAACACGCTTCATTGGGGTAGTACTTGTCTGCCTGAGATCTAGTTGTCCGTGAGGTCGTCGTTCAGGTTCACGCCCAGTTCCTTGGCGACCTGCAGCATATCCTTGTCTCCGCGGCCACTGATGTTGATGACCACGACCTTGCTCGGGTCCATCTTGGCGGCCAGCTCCAGACCATAGTACACGGCGTGCGAGCTCTCGAGCGCCGGAATGATACCTTCCTGGCGCGAGAGCAACTGGAACGCCTCGAGCGCCTGCTTGTCCGTGACACTCACGTAAGTCGCGCGGCCGGACTCGTGCAGGAACGCGTGCTCCGGGCCGACACCGGCGTAATCCAGACCAGCCGAGACACTGTGCGTCTCGATGACCTGGCCGGCGGCGTCCTGCATCACGTACGTCTTCGTGCCGTGCAGCACACCAGGGCGGCCGCCGACCAGCGTGGACGAGTGGCGCCCGGTCTCGACACCATCACCACCGGCTTCGACACCGTAGATCGCGACGCCGGTCTCCTTGATGAACGGGTGGAACATGCCGATGGCATTGCTTCCGCCGCCCACGCAGGCCACAATGGCGTCAGGCAGCTGACCGATCTCCTCCTGCAGCTGAGCCTTGATCTCATTGCCGATGACAGCCTGGAAATCGCGCACGATGGTCGGGAACGGGTGCGAACCGATGGCCGAACCGATAATGTAGTGCGTAGTTTCCACGTTGGTGACCCAATCGCGGATGGCCTCGTTCACGGCGTCCTTGAGCGTCATGGAGCCCGACTTGACAGCGATGACCTTGGCGCCGAGCATCTTCATGCGGAATACGTTGAGCGACTGGCGCTGGGTATCCTCGTAGCCCATGTAGATCGTGCAGTCCAGGCCCAGCAGCGAGCAGGCCGTGGCTGTGGCCACACCGTGCTGGCCAGCACCGGTCTCAGCAATGATGCGGTGCTTGCCCAGACGCTTGGCGAGCACGGCCTGGCCGATAGCGTTGTTGATCTTGTGCGCGCCCGTGTGCGCCAGGTCTTCGCGCTTGAGCCAGATCTGCGCGCCCTTGGCGTGCTCCGTCAGGCGCTGCGCAAAGTACAGAGGCGTGGGGCGGCCAATGTAGTACTTGCCCAGGTACTCGAGCTCCGAGCGGAACTTGGGGTCCTGCGTCGCGCGCACGTACTCCTCCGTGAGGCTCTGGTGGGCCTGGATGAGCGTCTCGGCCACGAACGAGCCGCCGAACTGGCCGAAGTACGCGTTGAGCTCATCGACCGACTGGTAGATGGGCGGGCAGTTGGACACGGCCAAGTACGAGGGCTTGAGCTCGCGGTTGGCGCTCATGGTGGAGATGGAGAGATGCGAGTGCGGGCGATGGCGCAAACTGAGGAATCACGCCAATCCACCAAACGAATGACTCTCTCCCTTTCCAAGAAGACTTCCGCCGTGTTCACAAGAGTGACCATGTGTGGGCCACACCATCTGTCACATTGACCACAGGAAAAATCCGAATCCACCTGGATATTGCCACATAACAGTTAACTAACACGACTGGGGCTGAATACCGGTATCATACCGGTACGTGCTTGAAGCAACGTAAGTACATGAAACGACGCGAGAGAATGCGTGAAGCGACGCCTGCGAGACGGAGAGCTGTTTCTTATGATCTAGAAGCGCTGGTTTGCAACCGCCCGCCAGACACAGACAGACGCTGATTGCAGCAGCAGCAGTCGCAGTAGCAGCAGAGCGGAAGCAGGGGAAATGATCAGCGCGCTGTTCCTGATCAGCCACAAGGGCGAGGTGGTGCTCAATCGATTCTACCGAGACGATGTGAGTCGCCGCGCGGCCGACGCCTTCCGTCTGCAGGTCATTGCAGCCAAGGAGACGGGCTCGATGCCGCCCATCAAGAGCATTGACGGCTGCTCGTTCCTGTACACGCGCCACGAGAACCTCTATCTCGTGGCTGTCTCGCGCGCCAATATCAACACAGGTACCAGCTTTGCTCCCTTCCAGTCAATGCAGACTGCGACTAATGCTGAAGGTTGTGGCTCTAGCGCTCGTGTTTCAGTTCCTGTACCAGCTCAATGGCATCTTCAAGGAGTACTTTGGCAAGAAATACACCGAGGTACGAGCTTTGCTTCTCTATGCTGGGCTTAGCAACCTGCCTATTCACGAGTTGCATTAGGAATCGATCCGCGATAACTTCACGCTCGTGTACGAGCTTTTGGACGAGACGATGGACTACGGTTATCCTCAGAACTGCTCCATCGATGTGCTCAAGATGTACATCAATCTGGGCTCGCTCTCGGTGCGAACGCATTCCTGCTTATCTATATACAGCGTTACACTTATGCTTCTTGCGCGATCTAGAACCAAGACCCGGCGACTGCCACGCAGCCATCGCAGCTCACGTCGCAGATCACGGGCGCGATCGACTGGCGTCGCGAAGGCCTCAAGTACAAGCGCAACGAGGTGTACCTCGATGTCTTTGAGTCCGTGAACCTGCTCATGTCGTCCAACGGCACAGTGCTACGGAACGAGGTCGCGGGCCAAGTGATCATGAAGACGCTGCTCACAGGCATGCCCGAGTGCAAATTGGGTCTGAACGACAAGCTCACGATGCAAAAGGGGGACGCGCCGGCCTCCAAGGTCGCTGGACAGAAGCGCGGCACGCGTGAGGTCGAGATCGACGACTGCACATTCCACCGCTGTGTGCGTCTGGGCAAGTTCGATGCGGACCGCACGATCACGTTCATCCCTCCTGACGGAGAGTTTGAGCTCATGAAGTACCGCGTGACGGAGAACGTGAACCTGCCGTTCAAGATCATGCCCGCCTACCAGGAGCAGGGCACCACGCGGCTCTCGGTCACGCTCAAGATCGCGTCGCTCTTTAGCCCTCGGCTCTTTGCCACGAACCTAGTCATCAAGATCCCGGTATGCAGCTTGCATGTTCAACCGCAACATTCTGATGGCTGATCGTCTATTATTGTTTGTAGACGCCGCCCAACACGGCGAGAACCAAGATCAATGTCCCCATCGGCCGGTGCGTCTCATAATGAGTGAGTTCTTTGGATCTCCCGTACTGATTTGCTCTTGTATTGCAGAGCGAAGCACGAGCCGGAGAACCACGCGATCGTGTGGCGCATCCGCAAGTTCCAGGGCAAGCTCGAGCGCATGCTGGACGCCGAGATCGAGATGATGAAGTCGACTAAGGAGAAGGCCTGGTCGCGCCCGCCCATCCAGATCGAGTTTCAGGTGCCCATGTTCACGTCCTCGGGTCTGCACGTGCGCTTCCTCAAGGTCTTCGAGAAGAGCTCGTACCCGACGACCAAGTGGGTGCGATACGTCACTCGTGCCGGTCAGTACCAGTTGCGCATCTAAGCATTGATTGAGAGAGACGGCAAAGGCGGAGGCATTGGAGAGTAAAACGGATGCGCGATGACCCAGAACACGTATATAAATCCCTTTTTCCTTCTGCTTGGTCTGATATCCCTATCGCCGCTTGTATTCGCAGGCCTTGAGCTCGATTGAGATGTCCTTGCTGGGTTGGCGACTGGTCTTGACGAACTCAAAGAGCGCGAACATCCTGTTGTGCTCGTCCTCCTTGTGCTTGAGATCGAAGCCCATCTGGCGCATGCTGCTCACGAAGCCGTCGATGCCGCCCAGCGACTCGGTCTCGAATCGGGACTTCACCTCAGCGACCTGGAGCACGCCCTTGGGCTTGAGCACGCGGTAGACCTCGAGAATGTACTCGCGGATGCTGGTGCCCATGAGCGCCAGGCAGTAGACTGCAATGTCGATCGAGTTGTTCTCCAGCGGCACATTGGCAATGTTGCATGCCGTGACAAAGGGCTTGCGAGAGACCAAATCGAACGAGTGCACCTTGTTCTTGACACTCTCGGCCAAGCGAGCATCGCCGCAGCCGAAATCAGCCACCACGGCTTTCGGATGACGCCTGGAAGCATCATAATCACACGCAATTGAGTCAGCACTTGGCCAATTCAAGCATCTTCTAGGATGACTCACTTGACGTAGTCGATGAACGTATCCAGAGGGTTGACTGGCCACTTCTCGGCCTGCTCACGGAAGCCCTGGTGGTACTACAGGCCACAGAATCACCAGGTGAGCTGCTGGATTGGTCATGGCCACGACCAACAACAGAGAACGCACCACGTCGAAGAGCACAGGGTCGGACTGGAAGACCTTGAACGCCTCCTTGCCCGTGCTGGTGTACAGCTGCTCGTTCAGCATGCGGAACTTACCGCCGTCCAATCGGCGACGCATCTCCGCCTGCATGCTGGAGAGACCATCCTTGCCGGCGTCCTTCTTGCCCTTCTTGGACTGATTCTGATTCTGCTGCTGCTGGGGCTTACGATGGCTGCTGGCCGCCACAATCTGCGTCTTCTGGTTCTTGATCTTCTTGGAGCCCTTGCCGCTGGCCTTGGCCTTGGCCTTGGGCTTGTTCTTGCCGCCGCCGTTCTTGCCCTTGGCCATCCTGCTTGATTGGCTTTATTGCTTGGTCGGCGTAAAGATCCTATGTTAAGCATGAATTGAACGTTATATTAGACATGCGTACCTTGTTTAAGGTGGTGGACTTTATTTTTGCCAAAAGCTCTTTTTGATGCGCATCAAAGGTCGTTTGGCTCTATTTCTGAACCACCAGGGTCTCAGTTCTCGGAGCTCTGTGTGCGCTTAGCGTTGATACTATCGCTTACGTCCAAGATGAAGATGCTATTAGATGCGTCCACAACGGAGAAGCTGCGCTCCAAGCACGTGCGCACGCTGGAGCTACTGCAGAAGACCATCGACGAGAACGTGGCGCTGCGTGACATTGTGGCTCAATCGGAAGCGGTACGTCCATACGCCCTGCATCACTCATAATGCTCTATGACTCACCACTGGTGGGTATTGAATCAGAACGGAGGCAAACCGCTGCAGTCGAATCGCGATGGAGAGCTTGAAGACGAGCTCAGAAGACTGAAGGCGCAGCAGTCTCTGACGGCGCAGGAGCTCCAGACAGCCCGACTCTTACAGCAGCAAGCAGAGCAGGCGCTTGCAAACGAGCAGTGCAACCACCAGCGGGTGAAAAGCGATCTTCAGACTCTGGAGGCCACACTACAGCGACTGCGAGAGGGCTCTCAGCGGGAGCGGACTGAAAGAAGCCGCGAACTGGAGCACGCAGTGGCCATGAAAGAAGCTGTAGAGCAAGAACTGCATAAGGTTCAGCAAACGTTTAATGAGCTAAAGCAGCAGAATGAAGAGAATCAACGCAGCCACAACCAGCGAGCCCGAGCCAGCGAGAGCTCTGCGCAGCAGGAGATCCAGCGTTTACGCAGCGCGCTCGAGTCTCAAGCTCAGGAACTTGAACAGCGGAATAGCATGATCCAATCGCTCTCTCTACAGATCGCAACGGCCACGGACACCGGTGAACAGCTTTCCCGTGAGTTGGCCGAGTCCCGAGCTCGAAATCTCGATCTCCAAGGCAAACTCAAGCAGGCCATGCAGGTTCTGCCGTCGCCATCCAAGTCGATGGAGCGGTCCAACTCGCTGCAAGAGGTCAGCGCCAACAAAATGGCCCAATTAGAGCAGGCAAACACCAAGCTGAAACGAGAAAACGCCATGCTGCTGGACCAGATAGCGACACTGCAGGCGCAGCTGCTGGAGCTCAGTCGCACTCACCAGCAGAGCCACCTCTTTGGCGTGCATGTGGATCTGAAGCGCGAAAACGCGCAGCTGCGAGCGCAGATCGACGACCTCAAGCAGGTGCAGCGCCGCTTCCTCACGACTGCCAAGAAGAAAACCATGCACTTCCCAGCGCTGTAGCTGCTCTATCAAGACAGGAAGAGCCAACGAAAGCAGCGACTACATTAAAGGCTTGCTTATCCACGAACGACTGACTATCACCCAAGCCCAACGCTCTGCTTTGGCGAGCAGTCGAAATTCAAAACGCGTCGACCGCGAGAGAGTCGACAGCAAGGCGGGCTAACTATTTAATTCTCCAGCGAGCCGTACGAGTGGCCGGCCGGATCGATCCGTCGGCGGGCTTCCGTGTCCACCAGCGGCTGGTACTCGGTCATGAACTCGCGACGCACGCGCTCGCGGTCCTTGATGTTGGGCGTGCGGCGCGCGATCTCGGCAGCCTTCATGGCGTTGCGCGTGATGAGCGGACTGTGCGAGAGCGCCGAGGACGCCATGTCCAGCGACGTGCGGATGGGAGTCATGGACTCCTCGATCGGCTCCAGGTACGCGAATCCCGGCAGCTTGATAGTGCCGTTGTAGATTGCGGTGCCGACCAGCAACGTGAGCATACCGGCAAGCTGCAGCCAGCTCCAGATCGTCCACGTCTCGCCGAACTGGCCGTGCGTGAACGTGTAGAACAGCAGCAGGTCCGTGCCCCAGACCGTGATGGGGCGGAAGTTGTCGAGGATCGCGTGCCAGATCGAGTTGAGCAGGTACGTGACCGAGACGGCGAAGACGTTGTAGCCGAGGATCACGAGCACGTAGATGCAGGCCACGATCTGCGCCAACTGCGAGTTCACGAGCATCTCGTACGCGTCGTCGAAGCGCTCGTGCGAGCCGAGATCCGAGCCTGGCAGCAGATACGCGATCGGGTAGACCACGACCGAGGTCAGGATCAGGCCCCAGAGGCCTTCCATGCCGACCACGATGAGCGGCGGCGCGCTGTCGCCGTCGTCCATGAGCTTCTCCTCGAACACGTACTGCACGGCCTGCACGGCGCAGCTCAGCACGATCATCAAGATGCCGAAGCCGGCCGCGTGAACTGGGGTGCTGGCTTCAGCAGAGCCACTGGTTGCTTCCTCGTCCGAAGAGCCGCCGGCAAGGCTCGTGGCACCGACCATGAGCGCCGCCACCATGTTGAGGCCGATGCCGATCCACATGTAGCCACGCAGACGGTCTTTGAGCACGAAGACCTTGAGCAGCGCCACGAACACGATGACCGTGCACTTCATGAGCTGGAAGACGCTGACCGTGACGTAGAGCAGGCCGATGTTGGCCAGGAAGGTCGCGAGCAGATCGAACGCGGCCGGCAGCGCCAGCACGAAGAACATCTTGCGCGGCAGACGGTAGCGGTACTTGGCTGTAGAGCAAGCAAGCGCAATCAGCTTCAAGCACCAAGAAGCAACCGGCAAGAAAGAGTCAACGTACGTCCAGTGCGCGTCTTGTGCCACTTGCGCTCGACGTGCCAGTGGTAGATCCAGTGGATCGGCAGCGCGAAGATCATGGCGAAGAACATGAGCCACGTCTGGAAGATGGGCTTCTCGAACTTCTTCACCTCGCCATCTAGACCCACAGAGTCGATGCCGTACATGACCTTGCCCGTGCTGCGCATTCAGTCAGTGAGTCAATCAGGCCCCACGGCGCGCAGAGGAGACAGAGGCGCACGTACAGCGTGGTGCCCGTGCCCGTGATGAGCCCCATGGTGAAGACCAGCGCCTCCTTCGTGCCGCACGACATGCTGCTTCTCTCTCTTGTTGCTCTTTGCTGCTGGCCAACGGAACTGAGATCCAGAACTGGGCTTCGATATTCCCGCTCAAGGCAATCTTTGTTTTCTTGCTGCTGTCGCAATAGACAGACGAGGATTTTTTACCAAGAGGGTAATTACGCGTAGAAAGCACATAAACCCAGCGATTGGCGCGCAAAAGAGCCAAATGCCAGTCACGCACGATGCGCGAGAGATTGGGCAGCTTATTCAGCACCTTGGAGCGGCCCAGACTCGCATGAAGGGTGTAAAGCTCCCTCGTTGAGGTCTGTCTATGACACTCCCAGAGACAGTCAGACCAGTCTCCGTGTTCACAAAATCTGGGTCGACCCAGATGTGAATCAAGCTGTGAGCTTTTGCTATCGATAAATTGCATACGAATTTGTTCAACTATACTTATTGAGTGGACGGTGGAGGGGAGGACACGGATGGAGGAGGCGAGTTGGGAAACTTGTCAGCCTTGGAAGCGCTTGATGGAGGCGAGGACGCTGTCGGCTCTGAGCTCGAGGCGAAGTTCTTGCGCACCTGGCGCAACTCCTTGGTCAGCACGAGCGTGGCCAAGGAGGAGAACTCCTTGCGCACTGGATCGATCACCAGTTTCTACAAGAACATCACGATACCTATGAGTTAGGACTTTGAAAATGGCAAGCATCCTACGACTGGAAGCGCACCTTGATCCGCTCGTCAAAGCGCAGGATCGCCTGGAAGAGGTAGATGTTCTCCGAGCTGCTGTTGTCCTCCACGAGCTTGCTGTACACGATGGCGAGGATGTCGCACAGGGAAAGCATGACCTCTCGGTAGTCCAGAGCAAATGGCTACATTGACTAAAGTCAGCACAACAAGACCGTATTGCGATGGGAAATGCTGGTACTTACGACGGCAGGAGTCTGCAGACGCCGAAACACGGGCTTCTGGTTCCACTTGTACAGCGTCGGACGGAACGGCTCGTTGAGCGAATAGCGTAGGTGGTCTCCGGTGTCAATAACAGGTTCGTGCAGCGTGCTGGAAGTCGCCACCATCATTTTCTACAAGCGCAGCCATCAGCAAAGTGCACCAGTACCCTTGTGGACAGAGCAAGATAGGTTACCATGCTCTGGACGGTCGACGACGAGAAGAAAAACTCGAGCTCTTCCAGAAGCTGACACCCTTCCGTGGCCAGCAGCTCCGGGTGCGTCGACTCGCCAATGAGCTTGCCGAGGCCGAGGCCCAGATAGAAAAACTGCTGACTGCGTCGTAGTGTCTGCTTTTCGCCCAAGTGCGCCAGTAGCTGCTGCTCGCCCATAAGCGCAATGTTGAGCCAGTAGTTGGTGCCTTCGTGCATGGCTTTGAGATAGCTCCAGTCGAAGCGACGCGCCTGCACGAGCGCCTCCAGGATCTGCATGCGCTGCTGGGCAGAAATCTGCCGCAACTCAGCTGCTGCTGCCTCTGCAGCCAGGGCAGCTTCCTGCGCCTCCATCTCCTCTGGCGTAGGGATTGAAGGCATGCTAGAAGCAGTCGTCGATGCCAATGATGGGGCTGAAGACGACGATGAGCTCGGAAACAAGAGCGACGTAAAAGCTGACGACGTTCCATTCGCCAGCGCCGTGAGTCCCGGGGGGACGATACTTGGGCCACCATCGGAACTCGACGCAGGAGCGGGCGGAGGAGCCTCCATGGACGCTGACCGAGTGGCTTTACTACCGTTCGAGCTTGTCCCCAGTGGCGACAGCATGCGACGTCCACTCAGAGCGATCTTGGACTTGGCGGCCGAGGCCAGAGATAACGCCTTGCTCCTTGCGGACGTGGACGGCGCCGCCCTGGGCGATGCAGCGTCGGATATCGAGAGGTTGTCCAGCATGGCGTCGTCGTCAGCCATCGCCACAGCCTCGTTCACGGTCGACGGCGGCGGCTCATTCCCTCCGGTCTCCTCCATGTTCACGATCTTTGTGGGGAGAATGCCGCATACCTCGCTCGAGTGACTATGAAGAAAGGTATCTACGTAAAATACCCATGCTAGTTTTGTTATTTTATTTCTTACTGTAACGCTGTAAAAATACGCAGACGACCGTGAAAATACGATGTTTCGCGCATTTTGAACGACAACGACCAGCTGCGGACGTGGTCGGTTGGATGGTGGTTGGCTGGCGAAGTGGTCGGTTGGTGGATGGTTGGTTAGTTGGTTGGTTGCTTTGTGAAGCACCTCTCCGTTCAGAGAAAAAACGACCACCAGTGCCTGAACCCCCACTTCTTTGCACGATTCCCCAGATCATCTCCTCAATCCACGACCCGCGTTTCCCACGGATCTTGCAAAAATCATCATGGTTGTTCTTCGCTAGACTGATTCTAAGTATGCTGTGGTAGGTTGTACCTCAAATTATTGCAAAAAAGACACAGACAGTATGCTCTGGCCAGGTCGGGTCCGAACTTTAAAAAGGGCTCATCATCAGTTGCTGTCAAAAGAAGATTCCGCGAATGGTGTCATTCGCTCGGGCTCATCACACGGTATCTGCATTCTACAAATGTGGTGCATACAGTACTGAAGTGACTTCGAGTCGTTCATTGCACATCCGAAACTTCAATGGTCGGATTGAGATAACTTTTGTTTTGGCGAACTTCTGGGAGCCCCTTGGTATTTTGTGGATACAACAAGCGCAACAATGCGGCCCACCGTTACAAGATCTGCTTTTTTTTGGGATCCCTACGGTACATTTTAAATCATCGGCATATTCGCAATCGTTCCACGCAAAAGATCGCATCTCGTTCCTTCCGTCAAGTTCGTCGAGGTTTTAAAACGCACCACGTGGGCTCAAGTGGTCGTTTGAATTCAGTCAAGGAGGCTCACTTCGGGATTTGCTTTGCTCCGCGACCTCCGCCGACCTGACTGCCATGACCTATGCAATGACGAGCCCAACACAAGGCGGGTGCGCTGACAAAAGGCGGACGGGAGCGATCATGAGGTCCCGCTCGTTATCTCCGACCCGGACAACGTCGGACGCCTGCGAACTCCACGGCGACCTCTATGATTACAGCTGCGACGCTCAGCCTCCAGTAAAATGTGAGCCGATCCCAAGCCATGGAAACGTCGTGCGTTCCCGCTCGCTCAATACCACAGAGCTCGAAGGCGAGCAGCGCAGGCACCGCGTGCGTTTGCAGTACCAGGACGAAGGCTTGCGCGCTCGATTCTGTGAGAATGCTCGTGCGATGATCGACATGGTGCAGCACGAGACCAAAGGGTCTCCCAAGAGCATTTTCATGGCCAAGAAGGCACTCCGCTATCGAGGCGTCCTGGACCGAATGGAGCAGGTGGACCCGCAAGATCCGTGCTTTGACGTCTCGCAATTCTTGGGCGTGGAGTGGTGCAAGACGCTCGAAGTGCCCATAGACGCCGATTCTCCCGAAGTGGATGACAATAGTTGTTATGTGGATTTGGAGGCTTAGATTGATGTTAGAGTGTGTTTGAGTGTACAATATCTAAAGCAAAATACAAATGATTACTTTACTCTATCCAAGAGAATAGCTGTTCATTCACAGGGTGACTTGTGCACGACAGTCAATCAGACTTGGTTGATCATAATACCGCTGCGTTTGTGCAAAGCACTTCGAAAGGGCGAATCTGCAGATGGCGCAGGTGTGGATCCCATATGTGGTGTGTGGCTGAAGGTGAGAGGGCGCATTGCGCTTGCGGAACGATCACGTGCGTGTGAATCCAAGTTCTGGAGATGAACACCCAAAATAGATATAAGTGGGATGCAAACCGGCATTTTCGCGTCATTGAACGCCGAGCAGGTAGTTGCGCTAAAAACGGTTGTAAAACGTAAGAGCGAGTCTTGTTTCATTTTGTTTGCTCAATTATAAATATAAAATACTTCGAGGATGAAGAATCACAGCGTTTCAGTGACAAAAACAGGATTTGGAAGGTTAATTCCTTCGCACCTTTGAACCGCTCTTGTGCATACTGTACGCTAGTTGGAATCAATATCATGCAAATGTGCCAGCTCAACAAAAGTATCTAATTAGACCGTACTTACACAGGATCAACAAAAGTATCTACTGTGGGATACTCACGCACATGTGTAGTGAAGCCACAGCGTGAGCTCCCCAGTCTCCCTTTGAAGCGAACACCTTGCGAGACGCATAACGCAATGCTTCATGTACTAGCAGCAAAAAAAACGACGACCATGTTCAATCAAAATTGAGGTTACCCTTTGGTCAGCTGAAAAGTAAACGACCACTCACTATTGATAAGTTATTGGTTACCTCTTTGATCGTTCGCAAGAAAAAAACAATGAACTCTATCAATATATAGCGTGATCTCCAGCGAATTCGGCGACCTCTTGCTTTGAACGTGTGACTGACGATCACAAAAACACGCAGCACAGAAAAAAATAACTGGATGAGAAGACTTGAATCAAGTTGTGTTGAAGGATATGACCAAGAACTCAACGCAGTCTCTTTTTCAGCAGATCTAGCTGGTTTCTAGCTTTTGATTGTTTACTTTATGAGCCAGGCTTACGAGTTGAGCCTATGACTCTTAGCCATACCTGAATGAATGATTGACTCCACTCACTCGAAGCGTGCGTCCGTTAGCTCCGGGGTTGGGTGATTCTTTGCGACCACACACGTTGAAGTGAGCGCCAGCTGAGCCTATGGCTTCCCACAACCCTTTCTCGCGATCTTCTGCAGACGCAAGCATAGAAAGGCGGCCAAACGAACCTTTGGCCCTTTATCAGAATAAAAAAATTCACGATAATTATCAGCTTTGGAGGAAAGAGGTGTATCCAAAGGGGGAATTCGATTCTCTTGGACCGCGCAGCAAATGGGTTGTAATGTATGTATGTATGCGTAGACAGAAGGAAGGATCCTCCTCGTGATCCACCATCCACTTGACCGCGTCAAGGTCCAAAGGAACAAGAGCGAGGAAGGTGTTAAAAATACAAATGTGTGCCATATTACATACCCCTTCAGAGGCCGGCTGTACCCTTTCAATGGATCCAGCTGAATCCGATGGCGTTAGTTTTTCATCTTTTTTTTAGGGTCCTTCTTGAATAAATAGGCCTCCGACTTGAGAACGTGGCGTTTTGCACGCATCGCGCATGGCAGCGACTGGCCGGTCAGAGGGAGAACTCATTCCTCAAGTAACTACCGCCGACACGCGTGCGCCCAATGGTGCCGCCGTCGCTGTCGCCGCCGTCCTCATCCTCAGGCCAGCGCACGCGGTCTCTATCGCCCGTACGGGTCTCGCCTCGGATCCAGCACGTCCATGGACGCGTAGCTGAAGATTGTACGCGTGCGCGTGCAGAAATCTTCTTGGACAAGAGTAATGTGGACAGCGCTCTGGATCTGGTTGCGGGCGACAGCGACAGCGATAGTGACAAGGAAGGAGGAGGCAACCAGCCAGCGTTAGTTGATGCAACCAAATACCTGCGATGCAGCTCACTCGAGGCCGATACGGGGGGTTCCAAGAGGCCGCGGGTACGGCTCATGTACCAGGACGATGGTCTGCGTTCAAGGTTCTGTCAGAATGCACTCGCGCTCATCGATCTCGTGCAACAGGACGCAAACAATGGTCAGGGTAGCGATGCAGCAGGGGATGGAGCAACAACCCCAACGACCACAAGTGCCCTCATGGCGCGCAAGGCACTACGCTATCGCCACATGCTGACACGGCTCGAGACCATCGACCCCCGAGACCCTTGCTTTGACGTCTCGCAGTTCTTTGGTGTCGAGTGGTGCAAGTCAGGAAGCGGATAGTCGTAAACTGGTCGTTTCTCTATCTACATTTCATCGGTCAGCCCCTCCCAGTCTAATCAAAAAGCACAAGGCCGATGGAAGCCTCGTGCACTTGTTGCATTCAGTATATATGTGTTCGTACTCTTCATTTAAAGTTTCATGAGCAGACTGGCAGCCTGCTAGCCGACCACGTAATATTGAGCATTGATATTCAAACCGCTTGTAACTCTTAATTTACTCCCTTGTTCTACAGTACTCTTAAATTACTCCCTTGTTCTACAGTATGTGCTTGAGGGTTGTATTGGTGAAATGGATTGTGTTTATTTCGGAGATGCTACTGAGAGAGATTCGAGCAGTGATGCATAGATTTCGCCGGTTGAGTCATGGGTCAATTGCCTGAACAACGCTCCCATGGCTGCATGAGAAGATAGCGCAGATGGTGGTGATGAAGGTTCCTTGTTGGCATCGTCTGCTAAGCCCCTTGGTGAGGAGGTTGGTGGTCGCACGTACGATTTGCGCTCAGACTGGTATTTGAGCTGCGCGATTGCTGCGGTCTGTGATGAGACGTGGCAGCAAGCGTACATGGCTTCACTCAGCAACTTCAATCGTTCAGTTGTCGCATGAACGGTCTCTTCTGCTAGCTGTGGCTGTCTTGGAATCGATACGGACGGCTTAGACGGCAATGAATTATTGAAATTTGATAGTGATGGAGTTGATATCTGCTGGATATTCCATTTGCTGTCGGTCTTAGCGGCAATTTTAGACCAGTCGAGCTTGCGGAACACGACCTTGTATGGCTTGCGCTTAAGAAAAGCTCTTGCTGGTCCTGCATTTGCCGGCGGTGCATCTCGTTCATGTTCTTCTTGCTCCAAAGAATTTTCGTTGAGCTTCTGTGATGGACTACGGCGAAAAGACGATCGCCTTCGTCCGGAATCTCGGTGGGGCGATATCGGCGATGGGGCTTCAGATGAGACCGATGAAGGCGACGATGGTGGAGACAGTACTTCCGCTCTAGGACGTGGACCTACTGGATTCGCAATACGTCGTTCCTGCCGTTCTGTAGTCTTTGCGTGTGATACAGATGCTTGATTTGGATGTACGCCGAGGTCAGATGATCGACGACGTTGTAATCCTGACGGTCGGACTAATGCAGAGCGCTTTTTTGCTGGGATCTTTCTTGGTACTTCAGTTCTATTGCCCAGCGCTTTAACTTCAGCACGAGGCTTGTACGGAATCATGATCTCGGCTTGGTCTTCCATAGCACGCATGAGGTAGCGGACTCGAAGCCGGACTTCTCCGCGCGTAATTTCTCCTGGAGCCGATTTTTCGAGAGGAAACCATCGGCAAAGCTCGTAGCTGATTGAAAGGGGCGATTCCAGAAGTGAGAGCGGCACTATGATCCGACCAAGAGGCTTTGTGCCCATTAAACCGTCTTCTTCGTAATGCGCTTGGAGATGCAGATGAATAGTCCAGTCATCAATAACAGATGCCGGCTTGGTCTCGGCCGGATCCACAGCGACTGAGAGTGTTTCATCCTGCCAGTGGATCATTTCATTCACTATGGACGCAAACACTGCTCTAGTCGGCCACTTGGAAACTTCGTGCTTGCTCAGTGCCAACACACGAATGTCTGCCTCAAATGATACTGAACTCACCGCCGGTAGGACCCTGAAGATATCGCGCGCTGATAAAAGCTGGACAACCAATTCGTACGGTGGTAGCTGCCGTATTGCATAGTCTTGATTTATAGCTGGCAGTGGTAAAGCTTGAATCCGTAGGTTTGTAGGCTGTCGTTGATGTACGACCGTTGGGTCGCTCTTCCCAAAGGTCAAGGCTTCCAGCATTGGCAAACTTATAGACACGGCGATCGATACAGACCGCAATTCAACCTCTCCCTTAGGCGCTGGACAATTAGCAATTGTCGTCTGACTCGCGTGCCGTCTTCGTCTTCGCCTCACGACTCGAGTTTTTATTCGGAGCGCGTATATCTTGATCCGAATCAGCAGCTCAAGCGTCCAATGGATTGTGCTCGAGTAGAGTCGGCGTTTGGCAGCAATATACGCACGATACTTCCGCTGAATGCAACAAGCGAGTGCGTTGTATCGCTCCTTCGTCTTCTCTATATCCAGAGCTTGCTGCTTGTACTCTCGTAGTAAATCCACTGCTCCATTGCGGTCGGTTATGCTTGGCCATTGCTGATGATCTCTCTGCATCTGCTGCTGGGAGAGAAGCCGGAATTGCGCCATTCGAATGCGAAGCTCGTGCTGCTCATGATCCAAAGACGATGAATACCTGTGTCGCGCGTCCAACTGCTCCAGGAACTGCTGCGTAAACTGCACATAGCTCTCGCGCTTGCGGCTCATTCATCTCCAGGTCGAACGGTCGGATCTGATACGAACCTAACGAAATGTTAGTTAGCTGTTATGAATCCATTCCATCCGCCGTGCCTGCCCAAACCAACCCCATGGCGGAGCAGCAGAGATGGCGCGTGACTGGAGCGAGGCCCAACGGCGCCAGAGCGATGTTCAGCGGCGCTGATGCAGAAGATTACTACGACTACGCCCCAAGCGACGAGGAGGAGGAGGAGATCGCCTCGAGCGGAGGGGCTGTGGCCAGTGCGGACGAAGCCAAGACGCTGATACCACTCATCACTGAGGAGCTCAAAAGCTGCTCGCTGCTTGGGCCAAAGACGACTGGTAGTGGAGCCAGCGGTATCAAGAGCGAGAATGCAGATGACAAGATTTCAAGCGAGAGCATGCAGCAGTATGCAACACGGCGATCGCAATTGGAGAGCGCACTGGACGCCGCCTGCAACGCAACTTCTTCCAGAAGCGATATTTTGATGAGTGGCGATGCGCCATTTCGATTCCAGTCTCAGTCTCAAGCTGATGTCAGCATGTCTCCTGCGCCATTCACAGCCAAAGGTTTGTCGACTATAAATGCATGCATGCTGCTGGTGGGTACTTACGACGTTGCTCTTGATTAGTGGAAGGCCACGCGCCCGAGAAGAAGCGTAACATGCAGGAACAGAGCGAGGAGGCTGAGTCAGATCCGCTGTACGATGACGCCATGGACGATGCCGACGAGAAGTGGGTGCAGAGTCATATCCGTACGTACTTAGAGTACCTGCCCCATGTCGTGAGAAGGACTGATTGACCGTTTCCTTGATGGTGCGCAGGGGGAGCAGGGTCGAAGGGGACTGACGCCAGCCTCTGCTGCCCATGCTGCTTCGTCACGGTCTGTATGGACTGCCAAAGGTACACAATGCGTTCATCATTTTCTATTTGTGCGAGATTTTCCTGTCTCTTCTCCAAGGCTCTGACATCTGCGTGCATTGGTTTGTCTTCGTTTGGCACAGGCATATGAAGTACCAAACTCAATATCGCGCGCTGACAGCACTGAACTGCCGTATTAAGCAAGAGGAGATTCTTCGATACACCGACGAGTCGTCCATAGCGATAGATAATGGCGGTCAGCTGCCATTCGAAAAGCGACTTAACGCCGCCACACAAGCCGCAGCAACTCGCGGTAACACCATGGCGTCTCGGTTGCAGAAGGATGAGTTTTACCCTGTGGTTTGTTCCGATTGCAGCACAATGGTCGCCGTGTACGATCGGGACCAGAACTATTACTTTTTCAACGTCCTGCCAAGTAATTGCTGACATTTCCCACTTGGTATGCCGAACTTGGTTTGTTGAAGCCAAAGAATTTAATCGCACTGATTTCAATGATTTTGTTGTTTCCTGTGAACGCTTGATTATAATCAACCTTTCGTATTTGTGCTTGCAGAGATCAACGGGCTTCCGCCGTGAACTCTTTTGTTTCGCTTCTCGCTTCTTGTTTTCTTGCCGTGTAGTAGTTCACACGTGAACCTGGGGCTCGATTTTTTTCTTGACTCTTCTCGTTGTGAGCTTGAATGCCGCTCCCAACTTCGCTTTTTTCGTTTCTGATTTTTTGTTGCTGACTATAACACACCTAATATGTACATACCCAATCGGACTCACTTTATGCAATGATGAAGGTAAAGACGTAACCTCATTACGCCAAGGCAAGGCCAACATTCTGCACCTTCTCATGAAGGTCCATGATAAGTGACTCCAACTGAATTGTCGCTTGAGACCGATCACGCAACTGACGGACAGTCATCGCGAGTTTCTGAAAGATGATAATTATAATTATTAGCAAACTGAATGAACAATGTTGAGCAATAACGACGCCAGCAGAAACTCACCGTTTGGAGTTCTCGCAAGTCATCCAGCGCAGCACACACTGAGACCGCTTTAGACGAGGATACCATAGAGCGAATCTGTTCTGAGACCTCTTCGATTGTTGGCCTGCCCCAAAAACATTTAGTTAGGAACTTTGCGAACTGAATAAACGATAAAACAAGTAAACATTGCTCACCGTTCAGCTGGATCAACTGCTGTCATGCTCAAGACTAGTGCCATCTCAGTTGGATACTCTCGGAGTGCGCGTTGTGGAACAACACCGTGACGCACAGCAGTCAACACTTGGGATCTCTCCATCATTGTACCAAATGGGCAGCACATCTCCATCAAAATCACACCAAGGGCAAATATATCCGATTTAATCGAATATTTGGCACTTCGCACATGGGTGGCAGTCTTGACACTTTCCACACTATTTCCAAGTTGCTCTGGTGAAGCGTACGTGAATGTTCCAAGAGCAGTCGTATGATCATCACAGTTTTGGCTGCCATGCACCAAAGAATTTTTTCTGACATGTGGAGAGCCCATTGAATCATAGACAGACTTTGAAAGACCAAAATCTCCAATTTTTGCCACATTTCCGTCGAGTAGGATGTTATCAGGTTTTAAATCGCGATGAATCACGCCACACGAGTGCATATGCTGCACCCCTTGGACAACCCCAAGAAACAATTCGAGACCTTCCTGGTGTTTTGCTGCAGATGTTGACCACGCCGATCGCTCCTCGACCGAAGAACGAAGCCAACTCGCAAAATTTGGGTGTGTTACTTGTTTGGACGAAGACTTTGTACGAATTCTCGTAGGGTCTTGTGAACTCAATCGATCAAAGAAACGACCAAACGGCTCTTCTTCTTCAGTTGGTTGACTGGTTACATGTGTGCTGCAAAGCTCCATTTGAATATACACGGTAAGGACCGTTACAGGCTCAGAAGAGCTTGTTTGCGATTTCACTAAACCAGCATGTTTAGAGTCTTCATGAGAAGTAGCGCTTTCTTCGGATAATACACTGGATTCAGCGAAATCGAAACCAGCGGTTTTGGAGTGATCGAAGCTCATGAATTCCGAGGACACGCCCAAAGAAAAAGAATCACCCGATTCACTCAAACTGTCTTCGCCTTCCGTGTCTGGTTTGGTTTCTGTGGCGGCTGCCTTCACTAATGAGGCAGTCTCTTCAACCGTGGGTGGAGCCACGCTTTCTTCAATCCATGCAGTATGATAGCGGACAATGTTTGGGTGTGGAGACATGGACGACATTGATGTCACTTCACGCAGCGCTTGCGCCAAAGCAACGGAGTCTCTTCCGACACCTGCAGGCAATTTAACTTGCTTGACGGCGTACTCACACCCATCCACTTTACTCCGCACTTTGTAGACAGCACCCTGTCCACCTTGTCCGAGCGACGAGATCACTTCGAAATCTTGTTCAAAGCGCGATGGCGCTGTAGTCACTGGAATAGCTTTTGACTCTTGGCTACAAGACACTTTCAGGGATTCGTTCGATTCTTCCGTATCTGTTGCCTCCTCCTGAATTTGTGTCGCGCCTGCGAAACTGCGCATACGATCAAAAGGCGATCGTTTTTCATCGTAGGAAGAGTTTGTCTTGTCGTCAAGTTTCACGCGACCATCGATCGTCGTCAGCCAAGACGGGTTATGCTTGTCGAACTTCTTACTAGCACCGACTCCCATCCAGTTGGCCATGGACGTCTGTTGGGGAAACAGCATCGGCGAGTAGTATGACTTCCGCGCTTCATGACGTCCTTGGTTGCTTGCTGCTGCAGCGATAGCTGCCAGATTTACCACAGATGCAGATCGTTTCGGGATTTCTGGAGATTGGGCCGCGCTCATCTGGAAATACCCAATGAACGGGTTGGTCTTGTCCACTGCATCGCCACGCTTGAAAACATGGGCATCGTTTACTTCCAATGAGACTCGTTGGGCCTTGCCACCCAGTAGCGTACCAGCTCGGATGGGCGATACCACTGCCGGTGCTGCCGAGCCTGTAATAGCCGGAGCGTTCGACTCGGACGACCGCGAGAGCGCCATCGGCGCATAGGCATACGACGAGCCGCCTAGTACAGCGCCTTCCTGGACACTGACCCCAGCGTTCGACGTGAAATCAGCACCGCTCCCGCCCATGACTGCCGCCTCATTCTCCACCGGACTCGCACTGCTGGTGTTGCTTGGGAGCCGACCGCCCATCTGGTACGCGCGACGCGCGCCAGGCCGGCCGTTGGCGAGCCCAAGCGCGAGCGCGCCCTGCATGGTGAACCACAGTCACAGACAGCGGACAGAAGGCCCAGCGGATGGGGAGGAAGGGAGCAAGCAGGATCGACCTGATTACCACGCACGTCGCCGCGTCGCGACCGATTCGAGACTCTGACTGCGTGCGTATATTCCGGAGTGTTGGCCGAAGTTTTCAACACGCCCATCACTCTGCGGCTTCCCATGACGCAGTCGGGGCGAAACCCCGTCCGATTCGCAATCGCTTATGAAGGGGGTTTCCCTTTGCATACAAAGACCAAGTCAATGTTAAAAAACAAACGCGCGCTTTGTGTTGTGTTAGCAGCTTGAATAGAAGACCCTCTTCCTCCTCTCTCTTTCTCAAAATGAAATGCACAAACGTTCGAGAAACATGTTCCTCCAATCAAAAGCGCCAGCGGCACGGACCAGCCAACATGGGACACCGAGAGCACGTCGTGAGACTATAAAACTGGTGTGATGCGGGGGATGTGGCACTGGTGATTGGAGCCTTGGCATGGGTTTTAAACTGCGGCTGACTGTTGCGCTTGAAGGAGAAAGCGATGCGCACATGTTTGACCATCTTTGTCGCATGGATATGCTGGGTGGGGTGACTGTACAGCACGTGGCAGTTGCATGCAGCTCCGGATCGCAAGGGTTTGAGTTCAACTTGGGTAACGCCCAATGCTGATATGTCATAATAGTGTGGTGCACTCTATGCTATGCCATATGCATCTTATAGTGTGGTACATGAAACCGCTCTCGTTTCGTGTCAATTTGAGGGTCACACTATATTGGGACGCACCATTGTCTTGAAGATGGCAAGGCGAGGAGTGCGCCTGGAGGAGTACGCGGCCTCTGGCTTCATGGGCGAACCAGCGCCAGCCAGAGAGCGCAGTGCACCAAGCAAACCTTCTTATGCCAGTGCTAGTCAGCCAAAGGGTGTCGTCATGCACGCAGCCAGTCTGGCTCACCACGAGAACGACAGGTACATGGAGGAGTTTGACGCCGCGTACGAAGAGCTCGCGGCGGCAAATGACCAGCAACTGCAGTCGATCCGGCCTCCTTCTTCCACGCGCTCTGTATCCTCACGCGGAGGCCCGTCCAGTGTCCCATCCAAGGCGCTGGAAGGGCGCCATACGCAGTCTTCGAGCGCTGTGGGTGACCTCGAAGGTTCTTGGCTGCGAGGACCGAATAATCCGGAGGGCGTGCTTTACTCGGTCTCAGCCCAGCCGCTCATGTGCATGAGTATGCGAGCGGACCATAAGGAGATTGTCGTGGGAAGCAGCGACCACGCGCTGTACGTGCTGCCCATTGGAGCGTCAGCAGGACGCGGAGGTGCCAAGCCTCGTACGCTGTACACCAAGAAGTTCGGCCACACCGAGTGGGTCACGTGCGTAGCATATCTACCGGACAATCGCATCATATCGGGCGGCATGGACAGCAAGCTCTGTCTTTGGGACGCTACAGGTGTGAAATGCGAAGACCTTATGGGCCACAGCGGCTCACTGTCGGCCGTGCGGTACTTGGGCCAGGACAGTGTGATCAGCGCTGGCTACGACAAGACTGTTCGCGTGTGGAACGTGCATCGACAGACGTCCAACAGACAGCGCGAGCAGAGCTGCATCAAGGCTGGCTCTGCACCGATACTGGACATGTCCGTTCTTGCCGACGGCTCGATCGTCGTTGGTGATCGCGATGGCAGCGTGCATCTGCTGGACGCTGCTGAAGGCAAAGTGGTTCGGAAACTTCCCAGTGCGCATCGAGGCCACACGACTGCAGTTCTAGGCAGTAAAGACGCATCAGAGGCTGACGGTGGCAATTGCTTCTTCTCTGGCGGCCAGGACGGTCTCGTCAAAGTGTGGGATACGCGTCAGAAAAGTGCGCAGGCTTCACTGGAGCTCCATGTGGACCCGAAGACGGGCAAGTGCGGCGCTGTGGGCTTTCTACGTGAGTCCAGTGAAGATGGCAATGTCTTGGTCACGGGCGGAGCCGATGGCACTGTCAAAGTGCTGGACAAGCGCAATCTGTACGCCACGGTGCACAATTTCACAGAGCACATGGATTTCATCTACTCGCTGCAGTTACATGGTCAGCTCTGTCTGAGTGGCGCTGGCAATGGGATGCTGCATGTCCACGACTGGAAGCAGGGCAAGCTGCTCTACGGTCTTGGCGCGAATCAGGCCGCCGTGCGAGCGATTGAAGCCACGTCGACCCACTTGATCGCTGCTGGAGACGATGGCGGGGTCGTCATGTACGACATGCAGTAAGACAACTCTACGCCAAATGAACTAACTGAATCATGTGGAGCTATTTACTCTTCGCTATTCGCTACCTGCTCCTGCTCGACGGTCTCAGTCGTAGGCTCCGAGGCAGAGACAGCTTCGGGCATCATGAGGCCCGTGACGATGGGCACACTGGTGGCTTCAAGCACAGGGTCCACGCGGCTCTTGGTGAGCTTGATGGACGGCGTGACCCACGTGCCGCACGAGCATTGTGACCCAGACCACTGGAACGAGCCCAGACGCGACTGGCACTTGGCGTTGGGGCAGTGGATCTTGCCCTCGGCCAGGAACGCGTCGTCCATCCAGGGAAGCGTCTCGCTCAGGAAGTAGGACGAACAGCCGTCCACCTGCGGACCCATGTTGAGCGAGCCGTTGTGCTTGCTGTCTTTGATTTTCTAGCAACCCAAACCAGTCAGTTCCCATGCAAAGAGCTTAGTTCCGCGACTGACGGATCACGTACGCGGCGCATGGCGATCTGGTGGCGCTCCGGCACGTGGTCCATGAGGTCTTCGGCTTCAAACAGCACGCGGCGGCACAGCTTGCACGCATACTTGCGCGCCTGCGGGCGACCCGATCGCTCCATCTCGTCTGTCTGGCCCAGTCGAATGGAATGCCCCTGTCAAAACGAATACTAGGACTTGGTGTCTATATCCGTAATATTTATCACGTCAATGCCAAAATGAGCCATTGACCAGGAATGGGTACGTGCACTGAAGTAGCTTGTCTGCAGGACGCTGGCGTGAGTTCAAGGCTCCATGCAGCACTAACTTAACTTGGCCCTCTGCTGGTAGCTCTAGTTGTTGCTGTAGAGCGCTTTATACTGCAGCAGTACGACTGGTAACGAGCTGACTCTCGAGTTGCAGCCAGTCTCTCCCAAATTGGCAGAGAGCTCAGGCGGCCTCGTTGGACACGTTAGCGCACAAGAAACGCTCTCTGGATCGGATATGGAGCCTTGAAGGAGCTGCAGTATGTTCTCAGATGCAGCGGCACTCTCTCTTCCCGACTGCGATGCGCAAGTGGGAAAACGCAGGCAGGACGGATGCTGGTCATGAGCGCTAGGGAACGTCCCGTTGCAAGGCGGAAGATCGGAACGTGTGGATCCCGTGGACGCTATCCTGATATGATCATGATGCATCTCCTGGCCGTGACGACCGAGAGTGGCACTGGTACTGCACGTCAAAGCACGAAGGCTCCTAAATGAGCGCGTTCTCAGGGATGCTGCTTGCATGGAGTGATACTCCCCACGAACTCAGTTGGGCCTGCGAGGGAACGAACCGAACATTTTCAGGCCTCAACCAGCGCTTCTAGGCACGTGGTCCGGTGAATGGATTGATTATTGCAAATACCAAGCCCAAATGACCACCATACCTAGTCGATTGGGCGTTCCAGTTCAACCTAGAGATCTGTCAACAAGATCTCGTTACTGCCCAGCGGAAGATCATAGACGCGATCGGCTTTGAATGAGATCTGTCACGGTATTTGTGGCTAGCAGCCGTCCTTGGGTGGAATTCAGGCTGATACCACTGTCAGGTGTGGGCTGACCAATCGATCCATTCCTGTAGTACACCAGCTGCTGGAATGATTGGGTTGAGCGCCCATTGTTGACCATGTCGATCGAATCCGAATCATGAAGGGAGTCCACCGTGACAAGCAGACTTCCTCCTATCGAATTCAGTCGCTCCTCTTCGTTTCCTTTACCAACGAACTCCGATTCTCAGCACTCTCATTCCTCAATTCACTCTTCAACGAGCACTTCAAGTTTCCCAGCTTCGGCATCAAGAGCATGCAGATCACTCGCGTTGTCGTCTACATGGCGATGCTGACTACGACCGTCGGATCTTCGCTCGTGGTTGGCCAGGTGTTCTACCAGGCCCCGGCCCCACCGCAGCCTACGCCCACGCAGCCACCCCAGCCGGTGCCGACCAAGCCTTACGTGCCTCCGCAGCCTCAGCCAGAGCCCACCAAGCCTCACGTCGAAGACCAGTACGTTATCTTCGGAGGTCCACAGCCGGAGCCTACCAAGCCTTACGTGCCTACGCAGCCACCTCAGCCGCAGCCTACGAAGCCGTATGTGCCTCCGCATCCGGCACCGACCCAGCCCCAGCCTATTCCTCACGTCGAGATGCAGTACTACGTGCAAGATAAGCCCATTAACCCTCCCAAGCCCACTCCTAAGCCAACGCAGCCTCCTCAACCCAAGCCGGAGCCGACCAAGCCCCATGTTGATGTCCAGTACTATGTGGAACAGCCTGAGCCCCAACCGGAGCCCACCAATCCGTATGTGCCTCCGCAACCAGCACCGACGCAGCCCCAGCCTGAACCAACCAAGCCGTATGTGCCTACGCAACCACCTCAGCCGGTGCCTACCCAGCCGTATGTGCCTCCTCAACCGGCACCAACGCAGCCCCAGCCGGAACCCACCAAGCCGTATGTGCCACCGCAGCCTGCACCGACGCAGCCTCACATTGAACTTCAATACTACATCCACGACCCTCCAAATGAGCCAACTACTCCTCCCCCGCAGCCCAAGCCGGAGCCGACGCAGTCACCCCAGCCGGTGCCGACTCGACACTGGTCACTTCGGGGTTATTTCCGCGTCTAAGTTCGCCTGTGTGACGCCTCTGGATTCGTATACTCTGTGAAAGCGTTTAGTTTTGCAAATTGCTTGATGTTGTTTATCTCTCGGTTTAAAAATCGAGATATGTTTTCCTGTTGTCATTCTCCAGTATTCAGTCGCCTAGTTTCTTCCTGTTGATCCAAATTATATTGGTAATCCCTCTTAAAGTTAGTTTCCCGATTCTCTTGTGATCGGGACATTTCCAAAGCCGTGGAATATAGACAATATTGAAAAATACTCTTACTCCTTGCCCAGGTTTTCTCTCCCACGAGCTACTTTAATCTGGGATGACGCCGATCATGTTGACAGGAGGGGCCATGTTGACGCTGATGTTGGAGCGTTGCATTGGAAGCGAACTGTCGGCTTTCGAGCTCGCTACTCGGTTCGCTTCAGAGAAGTTCGAACTTGCAACTCCATTTGGTTTGGCACCGCGGATCGAGTGCGGGCCCTGTGACATCATACTGGCGCCTGTGGCCGGATGCACTGAGGTCTGATTTCTCTTGGACGTTGCCGAAGTCATCACTTGGGTTCGCAAAGATACTACGACAGCTGTTGCTGACAGCCAGTAGCATGTGAGCAAGGACCCATGCGATGCAACGACCGATGCGTTGGCTCCAGAGACCACCATGCGCGAAGTGGTAGCGTAATTCTCAACCGAGTACTCGTACGTGGCTGAACCCATACCCGTGTAGTGGGTGCCGCACACTGCGACCCCCATGATGAGCGCACTGGCATAGCGAAGACTCTCATAGCTGGGCCAGAATGTCAACTAGTACAGCCAATTCATTGTGAGTAGCCAGCAATGATGATCCAATGTTGTCATACAAGAAACTCACCGCTCGAAAGATGATCCAGAAGGCTGCGTTTGCAGTGACGAATGCAATGACACAAGACAGTGCCACTATACCATTATCCCAGTGCGTGATCGCGTTGGTTCTCTGCGCCATCATGCCTAAATAATGCATGCCGAGGACGCCCAGTGCAGCGAAGAATCCGCCAATCGCGATCCGCCACAGGCGCGAGAACAGCGCGACAAACTTGAGTTTTCGACCAACAGCTCCTTTCTTGAGCATCTGATCCATTGTCATCTTCTGCAGTCCTTGCGCCTACGAAATAGAAGCAACGGAATAATCAGCTTCAGACAGTCCAAATCGAGCGTGGATTGTCCAGTAGTACCAGGATTTCCTTGCGCCGCGACTGCTCCATTTCGAGGAAGAACGGATCGGCTGACGCGATCTTGAGCCCGATAAACACGCCGACGACTGGGAAGATAAAGGAGGCGATGGTCATTCCCAATTCAAAGTTGATCTCCAGTATCGTGCCATCTTCCAACACCATATCCATCGCATTCATGCCTGTAAAATGCATGGCCCAAATGCCGCAACCGCCCAAAGCGAGCGAGGATAGCATGAGCAGAATGATCTTGTGTCTACTGCTGTCGCACAGACGCCATTGCTCCATAAGCTGGATAGCTGAACATTGGAGTATTCAATTTAGAGACAGCAGACCATTGCTTTATGAGCTGACACTTACTGCAATAGCTGCCGGTGATCGCGATGAGATACGACAGCGCAATGGTCCCGACGGACCAATGCTGCGAAATCGAGTGGGTGACTGTCATTGCGACTTCAGCGCGCGCTCAGATCAAGAGCGCGCTTTGAGATCGCGCTGGTGTCGGCACCAGTCGCTGAGTACAAAATGGTGAGGTACAGTGACGAAGTTGGCGGGAACTCGACGGTGGGCTTCGCTGCCTTTCCTCAGACTGAGGTTCTCGTCTGGTTTGTATCACCTCAAGCCGCCAGAAATAGCTCCGGTGGCAGATCAGAGCACGAGGATTCTTCCTTCGTAATAAAATTGAGGTGCGTTGCATTTTGTATGAAGAATGAGAACAAAGAGCTCTGCCGAACGTTGGCCAGTCATTATTGTGGTTGGAAGGAAGCTGCAAGTAAAATTAGCGCGGATGAGACGGAGAAGCCACGTCTCGTCGCTTTATCGGATACGCATTTAGAGCTGCCCACCTCAGCGGGATCCCTCGCTCGATGGGACGTGGGAACAAGAAATAGGCTAAATATTTTGAGCATACGGGGAATTCTCAACGGCAATTAAGACTGTAATAGCACATCGGACACCGGTTTGCTTGCCGATCCGATTCGTGTTCGCTTTTCCGCCTGTTCCCTTCGTGAACACGTCACGCCGTTCGCCCATTCCACTTCGCTCGACGATCTGCTCTTTAGCATCTTGACAAACGGGATCTCGTTGTACGTGCCGCACACGAATCTATACGCTCCATGTTCTCACGTCTGCTGCACAGCTGAGTTTCATCACACAACATGATGTGAATCTCATCGTCGGTGTGAGCCACGCAAGCTCTGTGCGCCAAGCACTCTCTTCTCTTGGTTAATTGACTGAAAACTCATCAAACACGATAGGATACTCGAGAACTCGTTCCTCTTGCGTCACCCCTTCAGTCAGCGCCGAGTTAATCGCTGTCGATTGGAGACCACGACTGCCGTTGCTGATAGCCAGAAGCACGTCAGAAGTGACCCATGGGATGCAATGATGGAGGCATGGGCTCCAGAGATCACCATGCGCGAGGTGGTGGCGAAGTTCTCAGCCGAGTGTTCGTACGTGGCCGAGCACATGCCCGTGTAGTGGGTGCCGCACACAGCAACGCCCATGATGAATGCACTTGCAAAGCGAAGAGACTCGAAATTCGGCCAGAACGTCAACTACAATGCACAGACGTTTAGAGTGAATATGGTGATCTCAACGCGCTCAACTCGACGTACCGCACGGAAGATGATCCAGAAGGCTGCGCTTGCCGCGACAAATGCGATGACACACGAGAGCGCCACAATATCAAAATTCCAGTGCGTGACCGCGTTGGATCGCTCCGCCATCATGCCCAGGTAGTGCATGCCAAGTACGCCGAGCGCAGCGAAGAATCCACCGATCGCGATTCGCCAAAGACGTGAGAACAGGGCAACAGACTTGAGTTTCCGACCCACAGCGCCTTTCTTGAGCACTTCAACTATCGTCATTTTCTGGAGTCCAAGCGTCTACAGGACGAACATACAGCAATAGTCAGTTACTGTGAGTTCCAAGCAATGCTAGGACGTCTGCCAGTACCAAGATCTCTTGGCGTCGTGATTGCTCCATTTCGAGGAAGAACGGATCAGCCGATACGATCACAAGGCCGATAAACACGCCAACGACAGGAAAGATGAACGAAGCGATAGTCAACCCGAGCTCGAAGTCGACCACCAGGATCGTGCCGTCCTCCAGCACCATCTCCATGGCATTCATGCCCGTGAAGTGCATGGACCAGATCCCGCAGCCGCCCAGAGCGAGCGAGGATAACATGAGTAGCACGATCTTCTGCCGACTACTTTCGACCATGCGCCATTGCTCCATGAGCTGGATGGCTGCAAAACAATACGATCAGATTAGCGAGGGAGGCGTGGAATCTCTTCCGCTGGTACTCACTGCAATAGCTGCCGGTGGTCGCAATGCAGTACGACAGCGCGATGGTTCCAACCGACCATCGCTGCGAAATCGAATGAACGCCGGCCATTCCGAAAGCTCCACGCCAAGCGGTTAGCGATCGCGGTGCTTGGCGCCCTGGAGCACGTTCACTGAGCCCCGAGAGCTCAAGGGCCACGGGCTTCGTTGGGCTTCCATCGCACGAGGTTATTGCATCCGCAAATAGACCCTCGCAGGTCAGACCACGAAGATATTCTCCGTCGTAATTCAATTGGAGGGCGTTCCATTGCTGGTAAACGACACGATGCTCGTAATCAACAGCTCATGCCAGATGCCTCATCGTGATTACAAAGCAACTCTCTTTCATAATCAGAGCCCAATGCAGCTCCAGTATCCTGCCAACGTCATGTGCATGGCTGTTCAACTTGAAGATGGATTGCGGAGAGCGCTCTATTAGGGTCAACTTGTTACGCAATCCTCTGATTCAATGATGCGCATCAAAAGCTCATTAGCGATTCGTCAGTGCCCAGCGCAAGCGATCCTCCCTCTCTCAACCTTCCTCTCTTCAATGGCGACCTACAAGGCGTACGTGTACGAGGCCTTCGGCCGCGCAGTCGAGCAGATCAAGCTGCGCTCGGACGTGCCGTTCACGGCGCTCGAGCCCACGCGCGTGCGCATCAAAGTCGCGAGCGCTGCGCTCAACCCGATCGACTGGAAGCTCATTGAGCACGGTGCCAAGCGACTCCCCACCAGTCCGACGCCGGAGCATCCGTTCCGTTTGAGCCAGGACGTCAGTGGCGAGGTGGTCGAGGTCGGCTCGGCCACGCAGCGCCTGCACGTGGGCGACCACGTCTTCGGCATGGCCGATTTCTCCTGCCGAGGCACGGCGGCCGAGTACGTGGACCTCGAGGAGAAGTTCGTGGCGCTCAAGCCGACCAAGCTGAGCTTCGACGAGGCGGCTGCGGTGCCGTTGGCCGCGCAGACCAGCTACCAGGGCCTGGTGGACCACGGCAAGCTGCAGGCCGGCCAGCGCGTGCTCATCATCGGCGCCAGCGGCGGCACCGGCATGTACGCCGTGCAGTTCGCTAAGGCCATCGGAGCACACGTAATCGCGACGGCCAGCTTCCGCAACGTGGACTTTGTCAAGTCGCTGGGCGCGGACGAAGTGATCGACTACACCAAGGCCCAGTGGCACGAGGTGGTGGCGCCCCACTCGATCGACGTGATCTACGACTGCGGCTTTGAGCCCAACTCGTGGAACGACGTGGCCCAGAAGGTGCTCAAGCAGGGCACGGGCCAGTTCGTGTCCATTGGCCACCCGGTTGTCACGCTCAAGGAGTCGCCCATTGGTGCCACAGTGCACGACTACATGACGACGCCGCGTGCGGAGGACCTCAACACAATCGCCAAGTACATCGAGGACGACAAGGTCAAGGTCACGATCGACTCAGTGTACCCATTCGACAAGTACCCAGAGGCCATGGCGCGGCTCCAGACCAGCCGAGCGCGCGGCAAGGTCGTTATCCACGTGCGGGACATGTAAGGAGAGCGCTCAGATCT
This sequence comes from Elongisporangium anandrum, assembly GCA_023337935.1. Lineage (NCBI taxonomy): Eukaryota > Oomycota > Peronosporomycetes > Pythiales > Pythiaceae > Elongisporangium > Elongisporangium anandrum. The sequence goes on along the minus strand of JAADXR010000150.1, from coordinate 24,152 downwards.
TTAGTGGTAAGCCTTCAGTATCGTCGTGTGCCTAGAGCGCTGGCTGGGCTTGCTCAACCCCTTGAGACCTACTATCGTAAACCAAAAGAAAATCAGAAACAGTATATGTAATTACGACCGGCTGATACCGTACCAGCGACGCTGTCGTTCTGTCGTTCTCTTCTTGCTGGCGTTTGAGCTGCTCGGCCGTTAAACGCGAAATCCATAGACTGGGATGCGCAGCCGCGGAGCGCACCGGTACGCATGTACGTATCCAGGACAGCTGTATGCACGCAAGCCTGGTACGAAGGAGCGTATGGTTTCTCTCGCAGCTTGAGCGTCAGTCTAAAGTGCTGGCGTGGAATCCATGGCCATGGAGAGATCTCGCTGCTCACGAGAGGAGGAGACTTCTGAAGTGCACCGTCTGAACGCTGGTACTTAGAGGCGCGGTGGCAACAGAGATCTTTACCATTGAGACATCCTGCTTGGTGCAGCGCTCATGCCGTGTCGCACGATCTTTTGGCTCCGGTACTGTACACGAAGCCGCTTCTGGCGATGCGCAGCCAAGAGAATGAGCGAGCATTGAAGATTTGAAGTCAAGCATCTGAAGTGACGAGGCGCCATGAAGCCACCCACCAGCCCAGATCTGATCTGGTCCGCATTCTCCGTCCAGCACCAACGAAATTTTCTCCTGGACCAAACAGCGAGCGGAGCCTTTCAGATGCGTAGCCATTGCAGGAGGCAGAGATGCATCAGTGGACCTGCTTTAGCCGATATCCGCCTCTTCCAGCGGGGCTGAAGACGAGTCATAGAGACGCAGCAGCCGCGCCTTCATATCGCACTGCGGTCCCTTGGAGCGAGAGAAAATCAGGTCGGCGAGTGACCTGGGGAGCGTAACGTACCACATCTCGTTCCAGAATGTGCGGTGACCTGGACGTGGGAGAGATGGCTTCAAGGAATCTCCAGCTCCCACGGCCCCCATCTTCAAGCCCAGCAAGTCATTCAGTCATCTGGGCCTTTACCTTACGGCGCGCTTCCGAATATATCGGTCGCAATCTTGGATTTCGTGTTTTTACGGTTCCAGAAAAACAGATGAGCCAACTGACTATACGAATTCCAGCAATAAGATTCCGGCCCCGTGAGACTATCTAATTTATGGCATAAGTGGAATAAAACGTCACGTTTTGTAAACTAAAATCAGGGGGAGGCTGTCTTCAGATAGATCTTCAGGCAAAGAGAGGGCATCTGCATGGATGGGGAGGAGAAACTCATCCACAAGTGAGGAGGTCAGCTGCGCCCCCGACTGGTGTCCGTCCCTCGCCAACCAGAAGGACGAAAGCGCAGGTCGCTTGGTGTACCTACCGTAAATAATACGTGAAACCGGGAGAATAAGCGTTATTTTATCCCAAAAACTGTTATTAGAATTTCGAACGTGTCCCTCCAAAAAAACAAGTAAAAAAAAGTCGAGCCGGGGCTTTACTTAATCTAATACAAGAATCATGTCTATAATTTATCTAAATATAGCCCCCGATGGTGTTCTTTGCTACATACCGTAAAAAATTAGATATACACTTTCTCTGCAGATGGCTACATTGGCAAAGGCGCGCATGCTGGGAGGAGCTTCTCGCGACGAGAGACCTGCACCAGCGCCAACAAGGGCGTCCGTCCGTCCGTCTGTTGCTCTAATCTGTCTGTCTGGCTGGTTCCGCTCGGTCGTTTCACACTGCGGCGGCTGGTTTGCGAGAAAGAAATGGCTGCGGGCGTCTATTGGAGTCAGCCCGACCTTCTCGCAGCTGCGTGGATGGGATGCGCCGGTCGTTGGGAAAGAACGCCATGGCACCGGCGGCGCACTCTCGCTCTGCGTGAGGGAGGCCAGACGCCAATTTGCCCCCTCGCGTCCAAAGCGTGAAGACCATGCCGCAATTGTTTGCAGTCGAGAGCGCCGCTGCTGCCTCGTGGCATCCGGAGCAGCCGGCGGCAGAGGACAAGTCGCCCAGCGAGCCCGAGGATGACGACAGCGGCGGCCACAGCGCACGAAGCAGCAACGCACGTAGCAACAGCGACAGTGCCGCCGAGCTTGGCGACGTCGAGCGCCCGCCATTAACGATGCTAAGAGCCTCCCGCTCGCAGTCGCTGTCGCACACGGCGTCAGAGCAATCCGCCAGCGTGATGACGCCGAGCGCCAGACTAATGAGTACACATGCTATGCTACAGCGCCAGCCTGTCAGTGACGGCCAGCGCCAGCCCCAGCAGCCACCGCTGCATCATGAATCGTCCGCTGCACTACTTGGTGGCCCATCCCAGGGAACGGACAGTCCGATCCGCCGCCGAGTCATGTCGGCCGAGCTCTCTCTCAGCATGCTGCAACAGGAGCTGGGCTACCCGAGACGCAAGCTCTCTCGCACGACCGCCGGCCGCACGCAGCGCCGACGCGGCAGCTCGCTGCTGGAAGACACAATCCCGTTGAGAGGCGAGACTCCGTGGCAGGCCCACGACCTGAGCGAGGGCTCGCTCGCTCTCTCCTTCCTGTCCACACAAGAACCGGAGCCAGAGCAAGTAGACCGAGCGAGCGATCTGCTGAATCGAGACCACAAGGAGAGCGACGAAGAGGAGAAGGAAGCAGCGGCCAGTCTCATGGGCAGCGTTGATCAGTACGAGGAGGACGAGGAGGACGAGGAAGAGAACTTTCTGGACTCGCGCGTCGTCTCGGTCACAGGCTACAGTCGCGACACCGACGGCGTCGTGTATTACGAAGTGCTCATCAAGTCCACGTCCTACGGTCCGCTCTCAGCCTACACAGTGCGGCGGCGGTTCTCCGAGTTCTGCTCGCTGCACGATGCGCTGACCCAGATCATGCCTGTGGCCAGAAGAGTCAAGATCTCGGGCTCGCTCTCCAACTCCTCCAGATCAAGAGCACGAGTCAGCACCAGCGAGCTTAGCAGTCCCCCAGGAGCCCACGCCGACGGCGAGCCCCTGTACGACCTTGTGAACCACTCTTCGCAGCTGCGCGTCCTGCAAACGCGTTCGCGCGGCCATGAGCACGAGTGCCACCTGCCTCCCTTGCCCGACAAGGGCGGGCTCTGGTCCTACTTCCAGTTCGACAACGTCGCGTGGCTCGACCGCCGCGCCAAGTACTTCCACGCAATGCTCATCGCAGCGCAGGCGCATCCCGGAGCACGAGCCAGCCGCATCCTGAACGAGTTTGTCGGCACGCCACCGGACTCTGTCGCGCTGCACACGTCGCTGGCCAACAGCTACGTGAGTCTAAACCGCTTCGCGGTGCCGAAATTGCGTCCGTCGATCGAGATCCAGGAGCGGAAGGAGATCGCGCGCAACATCCACATGCGGAGATCGTCCATCCACCGCCCCAACAGTCCACGCGCGTCACCTCAGCGACTTCCACAAGGATCGCCAATGCGTCTGCCGCAGCAACCACAACAGCGATCGAGTCCGTTCCGACTGGATCGAGAAACCACTTCATAGAGATAGCCCATATTCGTTTTTGCGTGAGTGACGTCAGCTGCAGAGCGTTCTCTTCGGCATGAGAAGCTGTGCATGGAAAAATGCCCACAGAACCAAACATCAAAACAACTTATTTTATTATCCCACTTGGTCAAGAGTTTGCAATGTTTATTCCGAATGGGACCCAGATCCAATGTGCAATGATCAGCAAGCCTTTCTCCTCCAGTAGTTCTGCCTCAGCAGATGACGATTCTCTATGCGACCTCTGTCGAGTCCACAACTCGGTACGCTAGAAAGAACACAAAAGCCTTTTCATGGCCATGCAACTCAGTGAAACTGGAATCACAGTGTCCCAATATCAAATGAACTAATCCTCCGAGCTTGCGATTTGAACTGGGCTTAGCAAATTTACCACCAAAGAAGCGCTTCATTAAGAAAAATTCGACCACGCGATAAGTGGAATGCTTTCATAAACTCCATGTGATCGACTGCAGAAAACAGCATACTTATCATCCAAGAACAAAGACCTATATACAGAGTCTTCCTTCACTTTTCTTCACAAGTCATCTGCGTCAGCGTTTCCAGCTCCTCTGTTGCACTCGGTCTCTCAACTGACTCATCCTCTGTGTCCGTCCTTCTCTTCCGCTTCTTCTGTTTGCCATTTGAACTCTCCTCCGTCTCGACTTCATCTGCTTCTTGATTCGCATTGCGACGTCGACGCTGTTGCGCCTTGCGCTGTTTCTTGGTGCGTGGCGTCTCCAGAATCAGTGGCACGTGCTCGAAATGCGGTGTGTTCATCATCCACTTGAAAGCAGAAAGTCCGATTTGCCCAATGCCAATGTTCGCATGGCGGTCAACTCGCGATCCGCATGTCGTTTGCGAGTCGTTCACGTGCACCACTTTGAGCACATTGGGCCAGTCATCGCCCATACACTCGTGGAAATGCGCCATCATTTGGTCGCATTGTTCGTCTGAGTCCATCGTCCAGCCACTCGCAAATGCGTGGCAAGTGTCAATGCAGATGCCCAGTCGTCTGCGCACTGCTGCTGCTTGATCAGCTGATGATCCAGAGGTCGCTGCTGTCCATGCTGCATCCAGAATGGCTCGCAGTTCTTCAAACGTAGCCCCCAGCAGCGTTCCCTGGCCAGCCATGTTCTCTACCACAAGCACAACGTCCTGCGTAGCATGAAGCACCTGGGCCATGGACTCGCCCAGGCGCACAATGCTCTGCTGGCGTCTCTGCACCACGGATTGCCTTGCTTCTTCCTTCTCTTCGTCTTCCTCCTCTTGGTCGGACTCACTGCTCTTCCTTTTCTTCTGCCTCTTCTTGGGCTTGGCCTTGCTCTCTCGGTCCTTGGAGGCGCCCGGATGGAACACGTAGAGCTGGACGCCCAGCTGCTGGCACTTCCTCACCTCTTCCAGCATCAGATCCACGCTCTTGCGTCGCAGCGTCGCGTCGTCCGAGCACAGATTCAGCAGATACGAGCCATGCACCACCACGTTTTCCAGTGCAATTGGATCGCCGCCTCCCTTGGCTTGATGAGTCAGCTCTTGATGAAACTTGGCGATGGCCTGCGAGTCGAACGGAGTGCTGGGCTTCCACGTCCTGTGCGGCCGGATGAAGAACGCCAGGCTGCGGGAGTTGGGCCCCAGCGCCAGCGCATTCCGCACCGCCATCCACGGCCCACCGGCCGCCGAGACGTGCGCGCCCAGGAGCTTGGTCATGAGGACAGTGAGAGAGAAGCAGCAGTTGGACGGATCGTCCAGTCCCAGGAGCGGAGAAAGAGAGAGGACAAGGGCGTATTTGAAATGATATCTTTTGGTCTGGTCTATTGAACGAGCCTGAGCCCAGAGCCCCAAGCTTCCTTCTGCCTGCGTCTGGCCTGGGCTTCATGGCTCGCTCTCGCTCTGAGTTCTGCATCTACGACGGCACGATCTTCTTGACGTAGTCGGCGATGTCGGCGTCGAGATACTCCACAAGCTCGTCGCGCGTGACCCAGAGGTAGTCCTCGCCCTCGCTGGCGTTCAGCTGCACGTCGCCGCGCAGCACTTGGGACTTGTAGAAGAACACCTTGGTGCCGTCGAAGCCGTCGGCCGCGTTCTCGTGCAGGTAGGACACGTAGCCCATGGGCGCGAAGCCCACGGGCGTGACCTCGAGCTCCTGGCCCGCGACCGAGCCCAGGTGGCGCACGGCGGCGTCGCGCATCTTTTCTTCGTCCTGCTTCTCGCCCATGGGGAAGAACCACGGGTACTTGGCGTCGGGAGCGGCGTTCTTGACCAGCAGGAACACGCGGCCCTTGAGCGCGCGGTTGAGCGACTTGCGGTTGTTGTTCAGGTCGTCCTCGGTCTCACGTGGCGCGAGGTGGAAGCCAGCGCCGATGATCTCCTCCGGGTCCTCTTCGGCGTCCGGCAGCGGCGCCTCCTCGGGCGTGATGTGGCGGGCGCCAGGCTCCATGAACCAGAAGTCGTCTTCCAGTCTCTACACATACAAGAAGGTCAGCTCCGGCTCAACAGCCATGCAGGCGTGCAATGCAACGCACCTGGTCCTCACGCAGACTGATCTCGTGCTGCACCATCTCGAACTCCTCCTCCCAGGGCGCGAGGTCGGGCTGGATCACGGGCAGACGCTCGAGGATGCTGGCGCTCAGGACGCGCCACTTCTTGCCGTCGTCCACGGCCTCCACGAGGTGGTTCTGGCGCTGCACCTTGGCGCGCGGCGGCTGGCGCGGCTCATTCTTGCCAGCATTTCGGGCACGCTCCTCCATCTTGAGCTTCTTGCGCCATGAGACCTTGGGCTTGCGGCTCTTGCTGGCGAAGGCGCGCGCCTGCGACAGAGCGGGCTCGGTGCTCAGCAGCGCGCTGCTGCGCGAGACACAGCCACGCAGCGCGAACATGATGGTCAACTTGGCTTGGGCACCTGGAGCTAATGGACGGCGGCCGCGAATCAATGGCGCCCAACCCCAAAAGCGCCGGTATCCAATCGGTACGAATACCGGTATATCCATGCTCAAGACAAGTTGGTACATGGTACCATATGTCATTTTACCGTATAGCGTGTGTGTTTATATGCATGTTTACCGCTGGATGTTGAAGAGCGGATGGTTCGAGCGCCCGACAGTGACTGTCGAAGCGGCTGAGGTCTTGCTGGCGTTGCTGGCTTCGTTCGCGTCCTGAAGAACGAGGATATTGCGCCGTGCGTCTGAGCGCGATGTCGTGGAGGCCGTGGTCTTGGCTCGACGGCCCTGGATCGCTGCAGTCCAAGAATCAATCTCCACGCGGTCTACCTCATTGAACCAAAGCCGTCTGCGCGTCGTGAGTCCCAGCACTGTCTCCACGACGGTCTTGGCCCATGGAGTCGAGTGCTTGCTGAAGATTATACGCAGAAGCGGCATGAGGAAATGGTGCTGTTGGGCCGTGCTATTGGCTTCTGCTATTGAAACGTCTTCATCTTCGTCAGCATCACCTTGAGAAGGAGGAGATTGAATATCTTCAAGTCGACTCTGGACCTGTTTGGCGGCTCTGGCGAATTGGTACGTGTCGTCCGTGCACAATTGCGCACTCGTGATGCCCAGAAGCGTCAAGTCAGCCAGTAGATCCGTCTCACTTGGCTCTGTGAGCAACTCTTTCTTGTCAATCACACGCTGCACCAGCGCTTGGAGCTCTTGTTTTCCACTCCAGACAGCTCCCTTGGCCTCCAGGACGGCTTTGAGCGCGCCCAGGAACACGGACTTGGTCTCGAGCGTCATCTTGTCGTCCAGCAATTGGCCAAACAGCACCGACGCACGCGCAAACTTCTTGTCCACCAGCTACAATCAATTCACAGCACAATTAGCCTTCGTTTGTGTCTGCATCAGCAGCCATTGCAGCACTTACCAGGTAGCCCTGCAGCTTAGCGACGGTGGCTGCGGTGTCCAGTGGCGCGTCTGATCGCGGCCGCTTCTGCTGCTGCTGCTCATCAACCTCCTGTACTGGAGTCTCCTGAGCCTTGGGCTTCTTCGCCTGCGCACTTGAGCCTTCTGCTTGGGCTGCCGGTCGCTTCTTGGGCAGCTCCAGTCCAGCGTACAGGTCAGCCATTCTGGTCTGTTTTCTGGCGGCCTGCTCTTGGGCTCACCTTCGTACGACCTCGCGTCACCACCTCAATACAGCGCGGTTCCATTCTGGTGAAGGTGGCCGCTAAAGAAAGGCAGCAGCGATGAGAGGCTTCTGCGTGCGTCTCTGCTTGAGAAAGGCCTCGGCGCTTTGCATTTGAGATCTCACTCGAAGATGGAGCTGCTCGAACAGAAGGGACGCCCCAAGATGTGCTTGGACCAGAGCGACTGGTTCGATGCCAATGCGCTGTCTGGCTACCAATACGATGCCGCTGGAGGCGCTGCCGACGCTGCCGCCATGCTGCATGCGCAGTTCGACCTCTGGCCTCCGTTCTCCAGCGCAGCGGATGGATTTCTATCAGCAGCAGAAGGCAGTGCGGACACAGACAGGCAGGAGCGGATGATGCCTGTGCATTGGGCAATGGACGAAGACTATGAAGTCAACGCAACGACCGCAGCAAATGACCACGCAGCTCAAGACGCGCGATTCGAGCGCTGCTTCCAGCAGCAGCTTGGACTGAGAGAAGACAGCAAGACTGCGAATGATTCGGATCACAGTCATTGCCTCGGCCTGGCGCCGCATTGCGGTGTTGCGTTTATCCAGATGGACCAAGATTCTACTGTGGGCATGCTCTCAAGCTGGTACAAGCGCTGGCTGGTCTTGGACTTCTCCATCGGATCGCTGATGATCTACAAGCATAGTGACCAGCATACGCAATACGGCGCTCTGGATCTGCGCACTGTGAGAGCGATCAAGCGCACGAGTCGGTTGGATCTGAGCATCGAGTTCATAGACGCAGCGCAATCCTCACTATTGCTGCGCTGCCAAGAAGCGAGCCAAGCTGAGCTCTGGGTGACTCTGTTGCGTCTGGCCCAGCAGCTGATAGAAACATCCAGGACCTTGGATCCAGCAGAGCCAAAGACTCAGCCAAGCGACAACTCCATGAAGGTGAATGACACCACTGATGAAGACCTCGTGAACCGTCAGCTCATGAAGCTCCAACTGGAAACAGCAGCGTCGTAAGCTTAAATCCAACTGCCCAAGCTCACGATGCCCCTCGTCCCAGGTTCGTTCTGTTCTTCTTCACCATCAATCAATCATTCCAGTATGCTCCAGCACTTCATCCCCACTAGTCTGCGAGCTCCGGCCGCTATGCTCGCTGCTATAGCCGAAGACGCGCGAGAGATCGAGCAGGAAGAGCGCGAGCAGCAGGAAGACCGAATTCTCCAGCTACGAGGCGGTCGTCGCCATTCTGCACAGGACGACGACAACTCTTCAGTGCAGGGCCGAGTGTTCGACCGCCTACGAAGGTTTCAGCGGTTGGATCCGCAGCTGCAGCTACTGGCGAATACGTTTGTGCTGTATTTGATCACACCGGACGTCCATCTCAAGTACTTCGTGCTCGCGAAGAAATGGCCGTGGAAGAGAAAGTCATTCGAAGATCGCCCACGCATCCAGGGCCACAGACTTGTGGCCGCTATTCAGATGCTCCTGGCTCGCATGGAGGCAGGTCGAACTAACACAAGCGAAGCCAGAAGGATAGCTGAGGCGCTGGTGTTGAATGGGTTTCTCACGCCCGTGCATGAGAGCGAGGGCGAAGTCCATGGCTCGCACTATGTCCAGAACGCGCGATGGTACGAAGTCGTGGCTCCAGGGGTCTCGAAGATCCACACAGCACAAATAGAAGCGGAAGTTTTATCGGTTCGCCCAAGTGAGCAAGTCAGACACTCGGTCTGGAGCGTCAGCGACGGCGCCACGCGAGCAAACTTTGTGTTTCGTCGGCGAATTAACCCAGTCGCTCGATTCTCGCGCAGACTCGCTTCGTGCCTCGCAACGGACAAGAACGAGCAGCCGTTCTACGCAGTAGTCAATGGAGGCAAACACCAATTGCTGTGTCTGTTTGAGCATGATCTCGCGCGTGAAGCTGTTGCCCAACTGTACCTGCCGAATGCGCTGGTTCAGTACGAAAGCCCCACAGATGGAGCTTCTCGTGGGATCCGAGTCTGGACTGACGATCAAATGGAAGAGCTGTATTTCGTGACCAAGCAGGCGCAAGACGAATGGCTGCTCTCGCTGTTGGACGCCGGGGCCAAATACAAGGAGAACCACCGGAATTATGCGAAATTGGCTTCGCCTTCGGTCTCGTTCTACTGCCTCACGGACATGGACGCTACCAGACGCCGGGTTTGCATGCAGGAATTGCGAGGCCGAGTTGTGCTGCTGGTGAACGTAGCCTCTCAAGACGTGGACGCGCAAGTGCACGTACCGGAGCTTGTGGAGCTGGCGCTGAAGTACCAACACCAAGGACTGGAGATTGTGCTGTTTCCCAATGACCAGTTGGGAGCTCACGAATTGCTCAATGATATCGACATCCTGCTCGCTCTGGACCAGCTCACGGGCTCCGCTGTACGCTTGAACGTCATGCGCAAGGCCGATGTCAATGGGCCGAATGCGCGCGACGTGTTTGTGTATCTGAATGCCCATCTACCCGGACCATTTGGCCCGTTTGTGGAGTGGCAGTTCACGCGATTCCTTGTCGACCGACAAGGCAGACCGGCGGGACGATACGAGCCCACAACGCTGCCGCGTGTGCTTGACGAAGCTATTCGGGAGCTGTTGCAGCAGGCAGTAGCATGAGAGTAACAACAGAGAGAGAGTGGATGCTGTTTCCAATGCACAAAATATATTTTAAAGGAAGCCAAGTCAGGAGCCTCGATCGCTCCATTCTCCTTCCCAGGAGCCGGACCATTGCGCATGCGAGGAAGAGAAGAGAGAGTCCCATTGGGCTGGCCAGCCCATGATGCTGATAGTGATGCAGCAAGTCATAGTCATGCTGCTTGACATTCGCGTCGCTTGGAGCTCGTGCTTCTGCCATCGTCTTCTCTCTTCTTGTGTGCTTCTCCGCCTGCGCATCTCTCTTCTACTACCAGCCAGCCATTGTGGATGAATAGCTCTACTTGTCGATGCCGAAAGCCGAGCGGTAGACGCTGTTGATGTGCTCGACAACGAGGAGCACGATCATGGCGTTGGGCGCGCAGCGCGTGTAGTAGGTCCAGTAGCCGCGCCAGAGCTTGGACGGGCCTTCCTTGACTACGATCTGGCGGAAGCAGTCCGTCACGCCCGTGTACGGGTACTTATTCGTGATCACGTCCTTCTTCATGTTCATGAGGCGCGACTTGACGAGGTCGAAGGGCAGCGACGTGAACGCGCAGGCGAAGCCCGAGATGGCGCTGGCGCCCGTGTTGGTCAGGAAGCCGTGGCCGTACTTGGCCGAGATGATCTCCTTAGCCTGGTCGTACGAGGCCATCATGCCGAGGTTCATGGCGGCACCACGGGCCACGAGCGGCACGGATCCGCGCCAGAGCGTGGCCACGCCCTCGGACTTGACGATCTTGAAAATGGCGTCGAAGACGTTGGTGTAGCCGCGACGCTCGCCTTCCTTGGCCAGCGTGTCGGCCTGCATGCGCACAAGGGCGACATCCATGGGGCAGCCGAGCGTGGCGGCGATACCGCCCGTGACAATGGCCGAGATGGACTTGACGGCCAGCGGCAAGGACGCCGACTCGCCATTGGCCACGCGGCGCGCACTGAGCTTGTCCGAGAGCGCGCGGTGCATGCCGAGACGCGCCGTGCCGTAGACCATCTGGCGCGCCACAGCGGCCGAGAGGCCCGAGTACAGACCCGAGACGCCCTCCTTGGCCACGACGGAGCGCGCGACGCCGAGACTCGTGACCTTGGCGCCCGTCTGGCCGGCCAGCTGCAGGTGCACCTTGACCAGGTCGATCGGGTGGATCGCCACGGCCGCGAACACGGCGGCCGAGCCTCCGCAGACGTACGGCTGCGCCGCCAGCGCGAAGGACGAGGAGGAGGAGGAGGACATGAGGGCGAGGAACTCAGGTGCTGGGGCTTCTGGGGGTCGTATTGATGAATGACTGACAGCGTGGGGCGCACCGGAGGATAGGCACAGTCCTGTAATCGAAGCAGAACAGGGGAAGGGCAACCGATATTATTGGACAGTACAGGCGACTGGACTCAGACTCAGATGTCGCATCACCACCAAGCAGCCTAAAACCTGTGCAAACGAAGATAGAGAAGGAATTGGTTTAGAAAGGGTATGAGGATTTGCAGGACCAGATGAGCGAATCCTGGTGGATTGATTACGTTCAGCACTTGATTCCTTCTCACATCTGGATCCACATCATTCGCATGCGTGCGTGGCATGATCTCCCCCTTCATCTCAATTCTGCATTCTCATGGAGAAATGCCTCAGCTATAGCTATGCAAGCATGTATTACTGCATGTCGCTCCCACTCAATGGACGATACGAAGCAATCCGTACACACAAAAACGCCAATAGTTATCACAATCGATGGGAATTCATTTTCACAGGGATTCTCCCAAATTGGTGCTTGGAGTGCGCATATCGCCGTTTGTGCAACCAACCACCCAAAAGCTAAACTGAATCTGTACCCATCCCACTGGTACATTCATGCCAATCATCTCTCAACTGACTACACCAGCAGCGCCGAATCCTCCGGCACGAGCGATCGCAGCGTGGCGCAAATGGCCTGCGCACTGGGGCGTCGCTCCGGATCGCGGGCCAGACACTCGGACACCAAATGCGATATCAACGGCGGACACGTGGACAGGATCTTCGGCCGGACGCTCTCGTGCACGATCAGCCGCATGAGTCGGATTGGGTAGAACACCAGCCGCTGCGCCATGGACTGCACGTCGTGGTACGGCAGCGTGCACGTGTCGATCTCCGTGAGCAGCACGCCGAAAGAATAAATATCGGCCTTCTCCGTGTACGCCTCGCCCAGCAAGAGCTCCGGTGCCGTCCAGGGCATAGTGCCCACACCAGCTTCGGAGACCGTGATTGTCGATCCCTGTTTGTCAGCGATGCGCTTGCGTCGACTGGTGCCGAAGTCGCAAAGCTTGGCGTCGATGTCCTCAGATAGCAGCACGTTCTTGGATTTCACGTCCAGATGCAGCAGCTTCGGCTGTAGGCCGTGCATGTACGCGAGCGCATTCGCGATACCCAATGCGATTTGCGACTTGAGCCCACTCCACACGAAGGATTCGCCCTCTGGACTCTGCTTCTGCGCGGCCAGATATCGCTGCAGGTCGCCCGCAGGCATGTACTCTTGCACCATCACGACGTGCTCGAGAGTGTTCCAGGCCACGCCCACGAGCGACACGATGTTCACGTGCTTGAGCTGGCTCAATAAATAAATCTCCGACATGAACAGCCCTATCTCCTGCAGACTCCGGCGCTTGGCGGGAATCAACTGCTTCAGTGCGACCTGCTTCCTGCGATTCATAGCCAGCCAGACTTCGCCAGTGGACCCTTGTGATAGCAACCGTACGAGATGCAGATTACGGATCGGAATCCGCAGCTGCCGGATGCGGCGATGCGATTCAAAGAGCTGGAATGTACGTGCAGCGATATCATTCCGACGTGAAGATTCTGCGCCCAGTGCCAAGATGCCACGTCTCGCTCTGGCCTGGTCGCCTCGCCGCGTATTCAGGAGCGTGGCTGTGTCCGAGTCTCGGTCGTTGGAGTCCCCTTCGTGCACATCAATCACGGCCTCATGGTCGTGTCCTGATTCTGCTGCCGACCGAGCTGAACCACTGGCATCATCGCCATCGGCGTCTTCCATATCATGCATGCCTTCTGTCGGATGGAGCAACGATTCCCAATGCTCCAGCGACGATCCGATGGAGCTCCGTCGGTGGTTGTGCATGTCGGTCTCTTTCGTGTTGACGCTGTCCGTGTCCGAGTCGTCCTGCTCCGCGTTCGCCTTGATCGCGGCCTTGAATCTGTACACACTGAGAGCGCCCAGAATGATCAGCACCAGGAAGGCTGCGGGCACGAACAGCCACGACTGGTTGTTCTGATGGTCTTCAGCAAACTTGGCCAGCCAGGCCGAGACGATCTTGCCCGCCACGGGGCGACACCAGCTTGATTTGTCCGACTGCATGGCCAGCGGCGCGCAGGGGATCACCATGGCCGGGGTCGATGGGCACTGGCTCAAGGCCACTTCACTCGCGGCCGTGTGCAGGCCGTACATGAGGTAGTTGTTGCCCCCCTCGCGCCACGCGTGGCGCATGATCGTGACTTCGGGGAGGAACTTTGGTTCACCACCGTCGCCCCAGGGAGCCGCGTGTGCCGGAGCGTCGGCGCCGTCGGCTGCGCAGAGACTAAAGGTCGCCATGGTATCCCCTTGGCACTGGTGATGGCGATAAAAGACCTCCGTCCCATTCACTAGCGAACAGGTTTGCGACTCGCAGCCGGCGCGTTGGAATGCCTTGTGCGACACGAATACTTCGGCCATTGACCGGCCGCAGCGCGTGTACAGCGTCACGAGCGTTTTCTGCCGCGTGAGCGCGTAGCCGGCGTCCCAGAGCATGGCTCGCTGCAGGATGCCCGGTACATCGGACCAAGACAGTTCATGCGCTGTGAGCTCCGAGGTGATCGCATCCGGTAGATCAGCTGTCGAGATATCCAACTGCTCCATCGTGTCGCCTGCTTCCGATCGAACGTAGTACTGCTGCGCGAAGTCCGAGTGGCGTCCGTTGTACGTGAACCCGATGTCGACGGGGACGGAGCCTATGGAGGCATGGACTCCGGGGATCTGTGCTGCTGCCAACGTCGCCAGCGCCATCATCGCCACGGGGCTGATGCGTCGGCATTGTTCGTCGCCGCTGCGTCGTCGCTTCATACCTGTTCGTCTGGGTCGTCTATTCTCGTCGTCGGCCTCATGGTGGCTCTGATTGGACGTCTCGAGCGCGCCTAAACACGCACAGACGCCCGCAGAGGACCGCGCGGGTCGAGCGTCCTGCGTCTGCATGCCGCCGCAGCGCAGCGGCCGCGCCTCGGAGCGGGCAGAGCGCCAGGAGCTGAGAGCTCCTCCTGGGGTCCGGCGTCTAATGATGGCGCTCGTGGCTAAACTGCCTCTGTAATGCATAGGCGCAGGAGAAAGGGGGTCCACCATTCCGCAATGTGCACACAGTGAAACACCCACTTCCAGTGCAGGAAAACGAGTCCAATTGTATGACGGACCCAACAAAGTTCCAGGAAACAAGGTGATCAGTATGTGATCTCAAAGGGTATTCATGGATGGATTAAGGTTTCATTTGTATAAGTTCCATAAATAAAGCATCATTGATATGTATTATAGCAGGTATATAACTGGAATTTATGAAAGTTGGCGCATCACTGGACAAGTTGGGAACAAGGGGTAGGGATATTTTCGGTTGGCACCGGTACACATACAGTAACAGAGGTCTCAGACCTCCACTCAAGAGACCTTCCCTCTCTGTGAGAGAGTTCTCTTCTGTAACGAGGCCATAGTTCTGAACTGCAGAACATGCCGCAAGCGCCTGCTGAGTGCAAAGCCTGTGGTCCGTGACGCTCGTAGCGACGAGTGCAGAGTGATGTGTTCCAGGGAACCTTCCCCTGACCCTGCAAGTCGTCCGACGGACGTGCATCACGCTCAGAACTTCAACGTGTAATTACGAGATGCCGACTTAATTTTTACTAACGTAAATGTTAAAAATTCCGTTTTAACGGAATTTTCAGATTTCAGTTAGCATTTTAGCTAACTGAAATCTTGTTTTTAATAATGTTCTGAGAAAATGCGGTCCTCACACAAATGTTCGGAGAAAAATTGGCTCTCATTTGACAACCTTCGAATAAAAGAGCACAAGGTTACGTTTGTTCTTTTTTCTGCTGCTGCAGCTGGTCACATCTACAGTAACCTCTTATTCCACTCTTATGGAGGTGGCTACGCTCACTTCGGACGTCGATTTCCCTCGTGGATGTGCATTACGTCATTCCTCCCATCCTGTTCCATTCCCCATCAGCTGCCAATTGACCTGTTTATTCCTTAGTATTTACAGCAGCACGAGACCTCCGGCAGTGGAGCTCCCTCCGCTCAGACGGACATGAGTCCAGTTGTTCGTTGGACATTGCAGCCGAGCGAGCGGTCGCGTCTCTTGCTGTCCGTTCAGCCGGACACTGAACCGAGGAATGATAACGGCCGATCTTTGATCAAGGCGAACATTAGAACAAGAGAAGACGGCCACGCCAGTCGCGTGGGTTCAGAGCCGTCGTTTTCAACCCATCCGCTCCGAATGGGTGGAGAGATGGGTGCAAAGTGCAGGTCTCTGTTGGCCAAGGTGCCACTGTGCGCCTGATCTACGACTTGGAGCTGGGCGGGATGCTCGAAATGGAAGCGAGTTGCGCTAGTCTGTATGCGCCGATGACGGTCATCAGTTGTTGTTTTGATATCGCATGCAGAGCGCTTATGAGTGTGCATACCACTGTCCCCATGTGTTGAAGTAGGCCTCGTCTTGATGCGAATAAGATTCCCGCACTGCTGGTCCTGTCTTCCGGCTCAAAGGACAACTTCGCCTGTCTTCAGGCCAATGCTGTGAACGGAACTGATTTGTTAGAGACTCTTCGTGTTGAACACCTTCGTCCGTTCATAAAGAGATCGGACGCGTTGCTTAAGCGCTCGTGGAGAAGAAATTCTAAGCTTTACGTGAGCACGCGTTCTCCTGCTTACACGATGCGTACTTTTGCCAGCTGCTGGCTTTGTAGAAGGACAATCGCTATGGTTTCTTTCCAATACCTTCAGAAGCTTTGGCAAGCCAACTCTATCTCTCAGTGCTCCGGTTTCGAGCGATATGCCAGCCGCATCTGACTAAGTTAGCCGAATATCCAGCACCAGCCAAGTCAAATCCGTCGCAAGAGAACTACTGTGGTCGGATTTCCAGCACTATGACTAGCCATTGCGAACATTAGAAGAAGACAGCCACGCCAGTCGCATCGGTTCAGCGCACCAACCTATGCGCATTGCATGTCCAGAGTGCGTTTGAAGCTGTTTCCGATGCGAACGCTGCCACTGTGCGCCTGATCTATCAGTGTTGGATGCTCGAAATGGAACCAAGTCTACGCATGCATCCACAAAGAGGAGCGGAGGATGGAAAGACGGATGGCTATCAAGACCCAACGCGTGTCTTTGCGTTTCAGCATGCAATGCAATTGGGCTACTACTGTTGCTCCTCCTTCATGCACGTGCACATCCTATGAGTGTACATACCACTGTCTCCATGTATTGAAGAGAGCGCGAATAAGATTCCCGTCCATGCTCGTCTGCCCTCCACGTACGTGGCTCAATGGATGGATAGGACAGCCTTGCCTGCGTTCAATAATGTATACTGTGTCGCATACAGCAATCCTACTCTTGCTGGCTTTGGAGAGTTGTTTCCTTCCAGCTTTGGCCTGCAGAAGCTTTGCCACGCGCTCAGACAACTCTGTGCTCCTCGGATTTTAGCGACATCAAACAGCGTATGACACTTTCCACTACGAGCAGCAGCCAACTCAGCCTCCACCGCCGCCTAGCGTGCTTCTCGAATCCAGACTGGTCAGCGAAATGAACAAGCGTCTGGCTTCCAGGCCATGGGCCGTACCTGTGCGACGACCCTGGCCAAAGCTCAACAACGAATACGAGTCACTCCTCAGACAGTGGTTCTTGATAACATACCACCCCACGTTGGCTGCGCTTCGTTCGCGTCGAACGTCAAATCCCTCTTGGCACGCACGCCATTGCACTCAACGGCTTCCAATTCCCCATCACTTTCACCTCCAGCTGCTCTGTTTTCTGCCAGCACTCCGATGCCAGCGTTCTCTTGCCGCTCATACCACGTGAGTCCAGTTGGTCGTTGGATATCGGAGACCAATAGCAACCGAGCGGTCGCGTCTCTTGCGGTGCGTTCAGCATGGCTCTGAACCGAGAACATCAACGGCCGGATGCCCGATCTTTTGATCGATTGCGAACATTAGAACAAGAGAAGACAACGACGTCAGTCGCATAGGTTCAGCGCCGCCGTCTTCAACCGAAGGCGCGGAGATGCCTGATCTATGGGCCTGGCTGCTCGACATGGAAGCGAGTTGCGCATGCATGCACAATGAGAAGAAGAGGATGGATGGTCGCCAAGACCCCCAGCGCAACCACTGTGACCCCTCTTTCATGCACGTGGACCTCTTATGAGTGTATATACCACTGTCTCCATGCATTGGAGTGGTCCTCGTCTTGATGCGAATAAGAATCCCGCGCATGCTCGCCTGTCTTCCAGCTCAATGGACAGGACAGTCTCGCCTGTCTTCAGGCCAATGCTGTGAACGAATTGCTAGCTATTGGAGGCTCTTCGTGTTGAACGCTTCCTTCCTTCCTTCTCAAACCGACGCCTCAATGAAGAGGTCGAACGCGTCGCTTCGTAGCTCTTAGAGAAGAAATCAATGCTTCACAAGAGCCGTTTTGCACCTCTCATTGCTACGCGGTCTCTCCTCCCGTCCTGCGTGGCACAATCTGCCAGCTGCTGGCTTGGTAGAAGGGCAATCGCTCTCGTTTCTTTCCAAGTTGGACCTTCAGAAGCTTTGTCACACGCCAAGCCAACTCTGTGCGCTCTCCGTATTCTCCTGATGGACCAGCAGCGTCCGTCTCTGGACCTCAACGATCTGCTGGCCAAATATTCCCAGCAGCTGCCGCCGCCATCGAGTGCAGCGAAACAGCCTGCGTCTCGGATCCAAATCTGTCCGCAATGCCAGGGCCACCGCATTGAAAAGGTGCCTTACGGCTTCATGTCCATGGACCGCACCTGCTCCAAGTGCGACGGCGAAGGCGTGATCCAGACCAAGGCGTCCGAAGCGCCAAAGCCTCGCATCCCCACAGTCCAAAGCGCTTAATGGAAATATCGTAATGCATCAAAACTTCTTGCTTTTATTTGCTGCCAATTTCACTGGCGAACGACAACTCGCAAAAGGGCGGAGACACCAAGCTACAGACGACGGACATGTATATCTACAGACACCAGAACGGACGAAGGACACAAGCTCACTCGACAAATAGCAGACCCTCCAGACCGAACTCCTCCACAGAGGCGGAAGGCAGAGACCGGTCCTGGGCGTACTGCTGCTGCTGGTGGAACTGCGCGTCCTTGGCCTCCGGATGCCAGTCAAAATCCAATGGGAAAGCAGCAAACTCGATGCCCGAAGCTACCTGGCTGTCCCAAGCCCAAGGCTCGAGGAACGAGGCTGCCATGTTGGCGTCCACGCCGCACTGCTGCTGCTGCTGCATGTGCTGCTGGTGCTCAGCAACGTGGTAGTCGAAGGGCTTCATGTCCTGCGCATTGCGGAAGCCGCAGAGTGCAGGGTCCAGAGCGCTAGAGAATGGACCGCGGCCCATGTGGTGTGGCTGGAGCGGCGGCAGCATGAACTGCTTGACCGACTCGTCGCTGAAGGCCTCCATGCCGGTCTTGGCTGATTGCTGGTGGCGGTAGAAGTCCATGGCGGCCGCGTTGTTCATGTTGAGAGGCGACTTGAACAGCTCCATGAAGGACTCGCCGGAGCGCATGGAGGCGTGGTACTGCTGCTGCTGTTGGTGGCGGGCCTTGCGCTGCGCGGCCTTAGTGATGCCGTTGCCGACCTTGCGGCGGCTCGGGCCTTCCAGGATGGCCTGGGACATGGCGCTGGTCATGGGCGAGCTCTTGCGGCGCCATTGGTCGCGCATGGAGGCGCGCATCATGCCCGTGTGGTTCGGGTCGGGCGGGAAGCAGTTGTGGCTGAACGTGCACACGCCGCTGGACTGGGTCTTGGTCCACTTGCGGAAGCCGAAGTTGTTGAGCTGGCGCTGGAACGACGCGAACTTCTGGTGCTTGAAGTACTTGGGCAGGATCTCCTTCTCGAAGCGGGCCATGTCGAGGATGTGGAACGCGGTCACGCGGTTGGGCTCGAGCGTCTCGTTCTGCACCCAGGCGATCACGGCCGGGTCTTCGGTCTGCAGGATCGCGTACAGCGAGCGCAGGAACTTGGGCACCTTGCAGGCCGCGGCTGTGGCCGGGGCGCGTGCACTTCCATTGACCGTGGCCGCAGCCGCCGCAGCTGCAGCGCGCATGTTCGTGGGCGCGGCCGAAGGGGTCATTGAGGTCGCGGCGGACGTGGGCGACACCATGGGCGGCGTGCTCGGCGGCGACGGATTGTACAGTGAAGCGTTGATGGCGGAAGGCATGGTGACGGACGGACGATTGGACTGGATACGAGTATCTTTCCACGGAGCAACGCACGCGGAAGAAGAAGAAGAAGAGGGCGGACTGGCTTGCAGAGGTTTCAAGTGGCGCCTTGGCTCGAAATCCGAGAATGAGTGAAGAGCGACTCTTGGATCGCAACGCGCCCCGCTCGAGTCGCACGTGAGTGTGGGCGGATCTTTGGCTCGCTTTTTTAAAGGGAGATGAGCCTAAGGGGCTTGTATTCAGGACGACGGCGGTGCGTTTTGAACCCTCGCGCCACTAAAAGCCCAAAACTTCAAGAATCGGCCCCCTGATTCAGCAACCATCGAACAAACGTGCCAGTTTAGAGGCCAGCGATGACAACGATGGGAACATTAGCGCCAGCGGCGGGTTGCAGAAACAGGGGGCTCGCTTAAGTTTGAGTGAGCCCAAATGCATGGCGTGCGGAGCATAAATAGGACCAAAGGCCTTCCGATAGTGATGGTCACAGGGCTTTGGTTGGTCGCACGGATAAGGTGAGCCATTTTGTATCGGCGGCAGTAAATTGCGAGCGTACAGCGCCAATATTTAAACCACGGGCTCTTTTACCAGTTGGATTCCCGTGTCTCTCTGCCTC
The DNA here is from genome assembly GCA_023337935.1 of Elongisporangium anandrum. Classification (NCBI taxonomy): domain Eukaryota; phylum Oomycota; class Peronosporomycetes; order Pythiales; family Pythiaceae; genus Elongisporangium; species Elongisporangium anandrum. The sequence continues at coordinate 3,931 of JAADXR010000150.1, read as the reverse complement.
TGCATGCGCTTCGTCGTGCGCTCGTGATCCTTTGCACGCGAAAGAAGAGTTCCGGTTCACCCGGAGCTCCATTTCGAAGGCGTGTCGGCCGTGACCTACGCGCCCAATCCTTCCTTTTTGGATTCGATTCGCGAGTTGTTGCTGCTGTCGACCAGACGACAAGCCCCAACATAGCCGCTGCAGGCTTTGAGCCGTGTTGGTGGCATTTTTTAGAGCAACAAGAGACTTCAAGGTCATGGAGAGGGAGGGGAGGCCCTGTACCTATCGCGCAAGCGAAGCTTGACGTTGGTTACGGTGACGTGGGCGGTTATCTATACTGTACGAGATGGAGCCAAAAAAGCATTCTTCCTTCTTTTCTGACGGTAGAGATGGCAGCGAGTAACGGCTCTAATCGCCTTCTGCCGCCGAATCTTCCGCGGGAACGCGCGCCGAACAGCATCTCCGATATCCTCCTCCACGCACGACAGCGACGGCGAGAGAATCCCCCTCTCCTCCTCCCTTTGCAGCGTTGTATGTCGGCGACGGAGACACGCGGCAAACGAGCCACTTCATTTCTTATTCCCTTGTGACCAGGCAGAAACGCGGTCCATCTGTCGTGGTGCTGACCACTGTGCTCCTGTCCATGAGCTGCCCCGGCCAATATCCATTTGCTTGCTTCTCACACACTCATACGTGCCTTTGGCTTTAAATTGGAACACACGGCCATGGCCGATGGCTGCGGCGGCTGCATCCCCAGAACGCTCTTGACACCTGATGCCACGAGAAATGTTCTGTTCTGTCCAGACAAATATCCACTTCGTGACGCAGATATCATCTCTTGAGCTGAGCTCATGGCACCACTGAGGGCATCTCCAGAACAGGATTTCTGATCTGTTGGAACTTCGAATCAGTTACATAACAAATTCAGTGAGTCATGTAACAGGTTACAGTTAATAAGTTGCCAATCGCTCAATTCAGATTTGAATTGACGAAGCTGTATGTGCAAGTCTGCGACGCCGCCTGCGTCATCATGCCAAGTGTAACGTCATACAGTATCAGCCCCAATGACACCACTGGACGCCAAGCTGCAGCAGGCGCTGGACAAGCGCCGCCACGTGGGCACGCTGCGCTCGCTGCAAGTGGCGGGTGCCAAGTGCGTCGATTTCTTCTCCAACGACTACTTGGGCTTCGCGCGCTCTCCGGAGCTGCGCAAGCAAGTGCAGGCGCGCAAGCAGCAGCTGCAGGCCAGTCCCGATGCATTGCTGGGCGCCACGGGCTCGCGCTTGATCTCGGGCAACTCGCCCTACTTCATGCAAGTGGAGAAGGAGCTGGCGAACTTCTACAACAGGTGCGGAGCTGCAGTGTTGCGCCTGTGGTGCTGTTGCAATTGGACTCACTCTCTGGCGTTTGGCTCACAGCGAAGCTGCATTGCTCTTCAACTCGGGCTATTCAGCGAACCTGGGCGTACTGTCGTCGCTACCGCAGGCCGAAGATGTCATCCTGTTCGACGACCTGATCCACAACTCCTGCCACGAGGGCATCCGTCTCAGTCGCGCGTACGCCAAGAAACGGTCGTTCCCATTCAAGCACAATGATCTCGCGCAGTTGGAGTCCCTACTGCAGCACTACGCTTCGAGTCGTGCGGCTGTTGATGCGGATGGATCCTCTTCCTCAAAGCAGATGATTCGTCTGCCCAATGTCTTCGTGGTGGTCGAGTCGCTCTACTCCATGGATGGCGACGTGGCGCCACTTGCGGAGCTGGCGGAGCTCTGCGACCGGTACTCGAACGCATTTCTGATCATCGACGAGGCCCATGGCACGGGCGTGTACGGCCCTCACGGATCTGGCGTCGCGTGTGCGCTCAAGCTGGACGCCAAGCCCAACGTGCTCTGCTGCCGCGTGTACACGTTCGGCAAGGCTATGGGCTGCCACGGCGCCGTCGTGTGCGGGTCGCAGATTCTCATCGACTACCTCGTCAACTACGCGCGCTCGTTCATCTACACCACGGCGTTCCCCTTCGAGCAGCTCGTGACCGTGCAGTGCGTGCATGAGTATTGCGCCTCGGCTGAAGCGGACGCCGCCCGCAAGCGTGTGCTGGAGCTCGTGCAGTACTTCAAGCACAGCGTGCAGCACAGCAAGTGGATCCCGTCAACGGCGCTGCTGGAGAGCGACTCGCCCATCCAGGGCGTCGTGTTCGAAGGCAACCACGCAGTGCTCGCTGCCGCCAAGACCATGATCGCCGGCGGCATCCGCGTGATCCCGATCCGATCGCCGACTGTGCCCAAGGGACTCGAGCGGTTCCGCATCGTGATCCACGCCGACAACTCCCCGAGCGAGATCGACCTGCTCATCACAGCGCTGGAGGCCTTGTTCCGTGGCAAGAACAGCGCCAGACTATAGACCGGGCGACCGCATTTGGAGGATTATAAAGGATAGAGATGGAGCTCTTGGCTGTGGCTGGTGTGCTGTATTTCGCTCTCTGGTCTAATCTAGACGGCCTCGTCCATTCGACTCGTGCCGGCGCGCAGCGTGAGCGAGACCTTGTTGGCCTGCGACAGATCGTCGTTCACCGTGGCCTTGGCCATGGCACGCTGCAGCAGTCGCGCGCAGCCGATGTTGCCGCTCTTCTCGGCGATCGCGAAGGGTGTCTGGCGGTCCACGTCCTCACGGAACGGGTCGGCGTGGTGGTCCAGCAGCAGCTTCACGCACAGCGCATGGCCGCTGAGAGCTGCCAGATGCAGTGGCGTGATGCGGCGCTCGTCCTGCACGTTCGGATCAGCCTGCGCGGCCAGCAGCAACCTGCTCGGATCAAGCCCAGCGTCAGACTCGAAGGCCAGACCAAGAGAGGGCGTCATTCGTACCGCGTGCATTCGTTGTGGCCACCGCGTGAGGCGTAGTGCAGAGCCGTGAGGTTCTCGGAGCTTCGCGCATTGAGGTCGCGGTTCGTGGAGTTTACCCAGCGCTTGACCACGCGAGCATTGCCGGTCTCCACAGCAGTCTTAGCGAAGCCTGGCAGCTCACCCAGCGGTGCTCCATCGTCTACAGATCCACAGCCAGCAGCATAGCGTCAACACACACAAGTACAAAGCCGCCATGAAGCGTGAATGACCTTACGCTGCTTGTTGCTTTCGCTGAAGGACGGCCGCTTCTTGCGCAGCATCTTGCGCGCCAGGTGCTGCATCTTCTCGCGCTGGTAGGACGACGCAGCGACCACGACGATGAAGAAGAGCAGTCCCACGATGCCCAGCACCAGCGCCAGAGGGTGCAGGCCGCCTGTACCGGCGTCTGTCGTGCTCTGCGCAGGAACCCCGGGGCCGTGGCCCATGCCGTCTCCGTTGATATCCATGATGCGGATCCGGACTGAATGCCACGAAGTCACACTTATTGGTAATTATGCATATTCAATTCGTGTATATGAGTAATTAGACGCATACCGCAGATTCAGTTCAAGTAAACCGGTATTGATGGTATCTGATAACCAGAACAGGAATTTGGCAAGCTTCGGTCAAAGGATCTTGTGCATTCCGGTCGCATGAGCCGTTGCTTGTTTAAACCACGCCTCTATTGCAGCGAAGCCACCAGCCAGATGGATGAGGAGGTCGATCGTGGCGCAATCAATGCATCTGTCCGTACTTCTCATGGTGTAAACGCGGCTTTTCGCGTGCGATCTGCAGCTGTTGTCGACTCGTGGCTCGAAATTCAGATGGGAGAAGTCAGCGCCAGACTGATTAATCGCTTGGCTGGGTGCTGCTACAGCTGGCAGAGAATGGCCAAAGACGAGTCCTGTATCCGCTCAAATCGAGCTGCAACATCAGTCAGGATGGGATGGTGGCATCATCAGCCTTCCGCCATGAAGGTGCTTGCTCTTGTCAACACTGCTGCTGCTGCTCACTCACTTTCGGACTTGCCTTCCACCACTCCAGCCTCTCCAACTCAGCCATGAACCTCACGT